>JAUZST010028539.1:0-29864 GCA_034779995.1 Parotocinclus haroldoi | reverse complement strand
ACACACACACACACACACACACACACACACACACACACACACACACACACACACACACACACACACACACATACAGCATTAGGTTTGCAAACCCAAAGTAGCAGCTAAGAGGGCCAGGCTTTATTTTATTTAACATTGCTTTCAGCATCAATTGTTATTTGCCAAAAGGAAAAAGGTTATTTTAATTCTAGTCAGTCACCAGTGTAGCCAACTAATGCATGTCTCAGGGATGTGCAAAGACATGAGGAGAAGATGTAGGAGAAGTCCAAGATCAAGATCGAATAAAAGGAGATGTGAGGTATCTATACTAATTTGCCATCAAAGGGTTAGCTGATATCCGATATATTATTCACATGTTAATCTCACTTTTTTAGATTTATAAAAATAACTTTTATGTGTAAAAATAAATACATGGTTAAATGATTAGAAGCAAAACAAGAGCAGCAGGGTATTACTGGTGTAATGCAGTGTTCTAAAATAAGACATGCCAACCCAAACATACAACTAGGTATTGATTGCTTATATATTGTATCTAAACCATTAGTTGAACACTGCTGACAGTAGAAACAGTGATAGCCTCTGAATGTTCATTAAGATGGATCAATAATAAAGGTCAAACAGAGGTCAGTTACATAGCAGCAGGGCTAATCATAACATACAACTGACCTTAATCAGATTGTCAAGTCTATCTATTACTGCCCTCAAATGATTAATTAAGCCTTCACATTTTAAAATGTAGTGTGATTTATATCATAACAATCTTCATACTCATGATTATCTTTATATAACCATATTGATCTTATAGACTAATATTTACAGTTAATGATCTGTAATGGAGGGAAATAAACATAAGTACACATTTACAAAAATAATGTTTAGTTACCTGAACAAACTGTTCACCTGAGCCATGCTAAGAAAGTTGTTTTGTATGTTTAGTAGTTGTCAGCCATAGGCTGTCATCTTTATCTAAATCTAAATCTTTGTCTCCAACATGCACACAGACACCCACGCGTACAGTGGCAGCCAAATTCAGCACTTCATCTTTCACAGTACCAACTTGAAGAATAACACTTTGTATGTTTGGGTCAGCAATCCTTAAACTGGAAGGAAGAGACATTGTGGCGTAGAAATATGGATTGGGATTATGTCTTCCAGGATATTTTACAGTATGATAATAGAGGCTGTTCTTAAGGTTTTTGTGACACTCCTATAGAGTGTAAATGTCAACGACAGATTCCCCAACTTGTTAGCAATGTACACCACTGTATACCGGAGCTTCGAGCAGGGTAGTGACTTTTTATTTGCTTAATTATTATTCAGTGTCTCTCTGTCACAAATAATGACTAAATCCCACTAAATAACTTTTAGCATTAATTCATTCGTATTCGTATTAAATTTTGAAAGCATTAAAAATATGCAGAGGTCAGGGACATACTAAATGGAAATTCCTTACCTGCTCACCATCTTTCCTTACCGGAACTGCATCTGCCGCTGAAAATAGAAAGGGCAACAAGCAATGTAAAAAAATGCTAATTTAAAATTAAATTGTATTAAAATATTAATGAATTAATTTACTTAATTTAATTAAAGAAGAAGATCAACTGAAGTAGACTTTACTATTTCTTCTGAACATTGATAATGTTGCCAAAACTATATTGGATATTACAGTCATGTGCTTCCTGCAGCTGTATTCAGTCATACATTCTCATTGCTCAGAGCTAATAGTAATAATAATGTTCAAAGTTACTTTTAAATAAAGTACATGCCACCTACAGACACAGAGCTATGTTTGAGAATAAGCAATTGTAGTTCTAAAAATACTGGAAAGATTTCCACATCCACATCCATATTGGAAACTGCTTCCACATCCTCACAGTTTTTATCTGTTTCTGTACTAATTTGGACATGTCAGAATGCTTTAATTGCTGCTCTGGGCATGTGTGTGTGTTAATTGCTGGGCTCTTTTCTGTAAGTACAGTGAAGCCTTTCAGCCTTGCAGGCAATCATACTTTCTTGCCCTGGAGAGATAGCAGACAGAGCACTGAAGCTCTGGAGAACAAATAAGAAAAAGAAGGTAAAGGAGAAATAAAAGACTGTCAGGTAAGTAAAAGTCAGGGTTGAATTTGTAAGAAAAAAATGTTCACAATCAGAATTTTTAGACAGACAGACAGAGAGACAGACAGACAGACAGACAGACAGACAGATAGATAGATAGATAGATAGATAGATAGATAGATAGATAGATAGATAGATAGATAGATAGATAGATAGATAGATAGATGGACAAAAATGATGTGCACTAGCACTTCTGTGAGAGACTGTACATAGAGGTAAACTGCTTTGTACTAGGCTGGCCAGTAAAATGAAATGATTGATGGCCTCATTGTAACATCTAACTCTCCCAGATCGAAATGTAGGATCGCTGCAAAACATGGCAGGCAGTTATGTCTCAGGTGTGGTGTGATTAGACACTGGATCTAGTCACAAAAGGGCATAAAAGTGTTTCTTTTCCCTCTGTAGGATGTCATGTATTACCTCTCATGGCAAGGCTTTCAATATACACATCTATTCAAGTATTAATATGTAGTCAGCCAATCATATGGCAGCAGTGCACATATTCACATCGGCCATCAGAAGAGGGGAAAGTGTGATATTGGTGATTTTAACAGTGGGTAGGAGAGGAGCGACTGGTTTAAGTACTTGTATAACTGCTTATGTCCCAGTATTCGCATGAACTACAGTCTCTAGAGTTTACTCCGAACTGTGACTGCCAGTTCTGTTTACATGAGATAAGGGAGGTCAATGGAGAATGTCCAGACTGATTCAAGCTGACAGAAAGTCTACAGTAATTCAGAAAACCACTCTGTACAATTGTGGTGAACAGAAAAGCATCTCAGAATGGATTATAACAGCAGAAGACATATCAGGTTCCACTTCTATAAGCCAAAAACAGAAGCTGAACAGTTAATGACTGGAAAATGTAGACTGGTTCTGATGAATCTTGATCTCTGATATCTACCACATAGGTGGTAAGGTCAGAATATGCACTAACCTCAGAAACCCATGCATCCATGCTTTAACTGTTCAGATCTTGTGTTAGTAGTCAGCTTAAGGTGGTGTAAATCCCAATCAAATGTTGCATAAACAACACAGCCTGTTTTAGTGATGTTGCTGAACATGTGTGTTCCTTCATGGGCACAATTTAACCACACTTTAAGGGCTACACAAAACATGGCAATGCACCATGTTACGAAGCACAAATCATCTTCATACTGGTTTCATGAACCTGAAAATGTGTTACATTTTTTCTCAATTGTTTTTTTTTCACCCAATCTGAATGAAATCTCAACAATCTTAAGTATCATAAAGGAATGTTTCCAACATATTGTGGAATCCCAGATCTTCCCAATAAACTTATCCTTTTACTATAATTATGTAATTCCTTACAAATATCTTTATTACACTCTGACATATGAAGAATTTTAAAATGCAATTCAATTCTAACAACAGTTCGAATTTAGAGTTTACATAGACCAACATCAGATATTCAGTTACTTATAACACCTGGAGGTCAGGCAGGAAGAAAAATTATGATACAAACATATTACCATTAATAATATTTTATATTGTTTTATTAATAAATAAAAGCATACAATGCATTGCAATTGCTATCCACCTGCCTCTGTTACTACAATGTGGAATACAAGGGCCACAGATGAAGTCAAAAGATGCTGTAGCATACAATGTGCCGAATTCAGAATCCACCTTTGGTGCAATTTTAGTCCTGCAGCAGATGAGAAAGAGGAAACGCTCATATGGTGAAGCTCACGTTAACTCTTATTATGGCCAAGTCCAAAACGCTGACTCACCGCTACTATGGAGAGAGCCAGGAAGAAAAACAGAGAGAGTGGTTTTATAACTACACTCTAATTGAAGTGAATGTAAGATGGAAATTATAGATTGTGATGAAAGTAGACTTCACACAGATAATGCTGGGTGCTATATTGATTAACATATGACATCTGAGGATTCACATTACCTTAAGCCAATGAGAAATTGGTCTGGTACACCATAGCTTCTGTTGCTCATTATATCTTAGCTGGTAACTTTTGTAGCATAAATCGGATCTATTCGCTAGCATGGTTAAGTTCATTTAAACGTTTTGGATAGATGATGATTAGACATAGTACTAAAATGCTTCTGTTTCGCAATTTAATACATTGCCTTTCATTAAAAAGTAAAAATCTGAAGAAAAACTAGAAAATGCACATATTGTTTATACAACCCAATATGGGGTTGAAAAAGCAGTGCTCCTTACATTTACTTTGACATTTATTTAATTGCATAACTATAATATAATAATATTTCATGTTTGTTTGGTCACCTTCATTTAATTTATTAATAAACATTGATTCCTGAATTTCAAGCCTGCAACACATTAAGAAATGGGACAGGGGAGCTCATGGCCAATGATGTAACAAAAATACTAGAAGGCACAGTTATCCATAGCAACTTACAATTGATACAACTTCACAACACAAGCAGTATGGTTTAAATGCATTTTTCAGGGAGCAAAAACCCTGAACCTTTTGATCTATAACCCAGTACCACAACTGCTATACCACCACAGGCCTCCTAAACTAACTAATAATGTAATTTCAAACAAAGAATGAGTCTTATGTGGAGCAAAGATAGGCAGATGATATCTAGTTTGTCAACAAATATGTGAAAAAAACTGTTGAAATGTTTAAAAACAATGTTTCTCAAAGGCCTATTGGAAGGGTTTAGCATATTTCTCCATCTACAGTACAATTAAAATGTAAAGGGCACAAATCTAAACTGAAGAGGTGTGGTCTTGAACCCTCAGACAGCACTGCATCAAGAAACGTCATTCAACAATAGCTGACATAACCACGAGCAAGGAATTACTCTGGCAAACATTTATCAAGCACTACAATACAGAGTTACTTTAACAATTGCCACCTTCAACTTTACAACTTTTTAACAAGTCTCATGTTTACAATGTCCAGAAGTGGCATCTACTTCCCTGGGCTCAGAGCCATCTAGGATGGATCATCACACAGTGAAAATATGTATTTTGTATATACAGACCAATCAGTATTCCAGGTCTTTTTGAAAGAAATGGACACTGTTTGCTCAATGCCCTTATTTTCACTTCTGTGATGGCAGTATAAATGCAAAAAAGTACATTAATATTTTAGAGTAACATTAATTATTCCATTCATTTTTCAGCAAGACAATGCAAAACAAGTCAAATCAGAACAAAGCAGAACTGAAATATGGAAATAGAAAGGGCAACAAGCAATGTAAAAAAAATGCTTATTTTAAAATTAAATTGTATTAAAATATTAATGAATTAATATACTTGATGTAATTAAAGAAGAAGATCAGCTGAAGTAGACTTTACTATTTCTTCTGAACATTGATAATGTTGCAAAAACTATATTGGGTATTACAGTCATGTGCTTGCTGCAGCTGTATTTAGTCATACATTCTCATTGCTCAGGGCTAATAGTAATAATAATCTTCAAAATGACTTTTAAACAAAGTACACGCCACATTCACACTCAGTTATGTTTAAGAATAAGCAACTGTAAAAAAAAAATACTAAAAAAAAAGATATTTCTAAAAAATACCGGAAAGATTTCCAAATCCACATCCATATTGGAACGTGCTTCCAGTTTTTATCTGTTTCTGTACTCATTTGGACATATCAAGAAACTTTAATTGCTGCTCTGAGCATGTGTGTGTGTGACCAATCAGTATTCCAGGTCTTTCTGAAAGAAATGGACACTGTATGCTCAATGTCCTTATTTTCCCTTCTGTGATGGCAGCATTAATGCAAAAAAGTACATTAATATTTTACAGTAACATTAATTCTTCCATTCATTTTAACAAGACAACGCAAAACAAGTCAAATCAGAACAAAGCAGAACTGAAATATGGAAATCCCCAGTCTTTCTTTGAGGAATATTGTTTTTAAATGTTTCAATTATTTTGTCACACATTTGTTGACAAACTGGCGATCCTATATCCACCTTTGCTCCTCAAATACTGGGATTGCCATTCAACAAATTTACCACATCTAGGCCATTCTGCAATAGCTATTAGGAAGTGGTGGGAGCAGTGGTTCCATGAGGGCATGCACACATAGCGCACAGACTCCAGTAGAGAGGATCATTTGCATGACCAGTTCCCAAAGCTTTGCTGTTCAACAATCAGACACAGATGGCACCTTAACTTTGCACATATATAAGTGGAGGTTGTAAAGAAAATGGTTTTTATAAAGAAAATATTATAATACCCACTGCTTAGTATCTAAGACTGTGGTATGTTTTCCTCTATAGGTCCAGGAACCTTAATATTTGTAGAATCCATATATTTCTAAAAGTTGTAGATTTCAAGGGGAAATCTTGCTACTTCTACCAAAGCTACAACTGAGATATGGATGGATCATTGTTTAGGATAGTTCAAAACCAAATACAGTGTTCCCTTCCCACTTCGCAGTTCACCTTTCGTGGACTCGGTGCACTCAGGGTTTTCAAAAAACATACTACAGTAGTTAAAATAATACACAATCAAGTTTTAGAAATAAACGCCCTGGTCCCCTGACCTAAACCGATTTAACAGCATCCTATGGGATGGCCCAGCCACCTTTTTTACTACCTTGGGCACAGCTAGTTGTGTGTGCATGTGGACCCTGACCCAGCTGGAAGGCACCACAACACTTGAAATCTCCCTATCATTAGAGCACTGTGCCAAGCATTGGAACTGATTTGCTGTTTAGGGGCTAAAACAATAGACAGTGTTTTGTTTGAACAAGAATGATTTTGCAATTTGTATACAGTTTTTTGAATAACTGAATTTTTGATTCAGTAGGCACACAGTAAAAAGTCATATTAAACCATAAAGGATCGCATAATATACTGTATTTAATGAACAAATACACTGTACATGCAACAGTGGTGGCTGTTGGTCTTTCAAAGAGGGGATGCTCATTGTCAGCATAGATCATAAAATTTGTAATTTTATGAATATGTAAATTCTGTTTCTTTTCCTTTTCAAAAAATGGTCTGTGATACTACCGCACCAAGTAGTCCTCTCAATGGCCAGCAGAGCTAGGTTTCTTTGGCGGCTTTGGCCCACTGTATTGTTAAAACTTGTCACCATTACAAACAAGTTTAATTTCAGTATCTTTAACACAATTTACATTGTTATATTCTGCTGTCACAATACATTACATTAACAAACACTCCCTTTCCAACAGCCAGGATTTTGTTGGCATACAAACAACATACACTGTACTTTGGAGTCACTGAGGAACCCCTGTACTTATTTGTGAAATCATCTAATCTGTAAATTGTGTGACATGTATAAAATAATAGCAGATACGTTCCAGCAGCTTCACGTAATATTCAAATGATCCACCAGGATGGGAAAAAACTCTCTCACTCTCTAGTTCACTCAGAATGGTGCAATACAGAAAAATTCATCAAGTGAGCAGGAGTTCTGCAAACAGACCTCCTCGTTGATGAGAACAGCGAATGCCCAAACTATTTCAAGCTGATAGAAAGGCTACACTAACTCACATAACCACTGTACAATTGTGGTGAGATGAAAGCACTTAGTCATTTAGCAAATGCCCGTAATAATAAGTAAGTAATACAACCTCTAGGTAAGACAATCTTACAATCCAAGCAATTGCAGAACTGCCTGCTCAGGGACCCACCAGTAGGTAGATTGCCAGAGGAGGGATTTGAACTATAGACCGTGTGATCTACAGTCCTGTATATTGACTGCAAGACCACCACAGTTCCACAAATTATTATCCATTTAGCAGATTCCCTTATCCAGAATGGCTTACAACTGATAAAGTCTTACAAGTCTTACAAAGTAATTGTGGGTGAAGAACTTTAGGAGACCCTAAAGTGGCAAAGGTGATTTTTGAACCCTACACCTTCTGGTCGATAGTCTAGTACATTACCTGCTAGTCACAGTCCCATATATCACTGATTGAGGCAGATGGGCTACAACAACAGATGACCTTGTTGGGTACCACTTCTGTCACCCAAGAACAGAACTAAACTGCGCTTAGACTGCAATGGGCACATGCTGACTGAAACTGGGCAGACTGGAAACAACTGTGGTCAGTATTTGGTGGCAACATTATGAATTCATGAACCCATCCTGTCTTGAGTCAAGAGTCCAGGTTTGAATACCACAGCTTATGTGAGTATTGTTGCTGATAATGTTCTGGAAATAGCCAATGGGAGATGGGTAATTGTAGTACACTGTTCCTAACAATGTTAGTAAATGTATGTCAATGTGTGTAAGCCAGTCAAATTAATGCACTGCCACTGTGACATTCACACTACGGTGTGCATTTTGCAATTTGAGACGCAGGACCATAATTATAAATGGTACACCTGGATAAATATGTGCATGAATTGTGTACTCAAATGTAAGTGTAAAGAATGGACATTATCTTGAAGAATTTTAATATTCAGCTCAGACAAAGTTGGGTCCATACAAAAAATGCAGTTTAAAAAATGTCTTTCATTTACTTTAAAGTTTATTTTATTGCAGACAGTGTGAAGCCAAGATATTTCATGCTTTTTCTGGTAACATTCATTTGATATGTTAATATACATCCATTCCTGTATTTTAGGCCTGCAACAGGGGGCAGGGGCAATTTGTGGACATTTAAAAAATCTAAATAATAATTCAATTTTAGAATGTTGATGCCAATAGATGATTGGGCACGTGGACAAAACTTTGACAAATCTTTGTCAAGCACAATAATCCAGAGGAATGTACCCACATGTCACCTAAAAGCTTAGTGCAAAAAAAGAAACCTTTTGTTAAAAACGTCCAGAACCATTGTTGACTTATCTGTACTCAAAGCATTTGGAATGGGCCATCATACATCGGAACGCAAATTTGTGTATTGTGGTCAGATGAATCAGTATTCCAGATCTTTTTTGAACGAAATGGACACTGTGCACTCCAGTGTCTGACTGTGACCAAAGACGAAAAGGACCATCTAGATCTGTCATGCTAGGAGGTTATGTCACATTACAAAGGCAAGGCTGTGGCACAGGTACTGCACTGGACAGCCTCCAGTTCTGACCTGTCTCTTATAGTGAGCATGGAGAATTTTGAAACAAATTTTGTGACAATACCACCTAAAGAGATGTTTGCATGAAGAATGGGGCAAAATAACGAGTGCAACACTTAATTGCTTGTGATACTCTGTGCCAAAACATCAATTCTGTGAGAAGAAATGGCAACATTAAATAGCGGTAAATGCTTTGTGGAATATGTTGCAGGCCCAAAATGCACTTTATGGATTTATATTAACAAATGAAATGTAGTTGACCTGACAAAACGTAAAATATCTTGAATTAATAATGTACTATAAAGTACTACTCTCCTCAATCATCATGTTTTACTTGCAGTTTAAGAACACGTGATGCCAACATTTACACAATTCACATTGTTTTACTATCACAATATGAGAACCCTAAAGTTTGTTAACGTTTTTAATTCAATCAGTAAATACTATATAATTTGGCATTGTCAACAAACACAGTTACATGCTTTATAAGTACATTGCATACTCAGTATCAAGCAGTCACTGGTTCACTCTATCAAATAGCACAGCTGGGAGTTGGTCCCACATGGGACTAGTGCTGATTCTTCAGACATGGATTAACATATATTAATTGAAATACTTCTGGGTGGCACAGTGGTCAGCACTGCTGCTTCACTACTGCAACAGGCTGCAGCCTGTTTAGATTTGTATATTCTCCCCCATGGCTGTGTGAGTTTCCTCTAGGTACTCTGGTTTTATCCCACATACCAAAGACATGCATTTAGCCACCTGCCGTCTATAAAGTGCCCCAGTGTGAGTGAATGAGAGAGTGTTTGCATGTGGCCTGCAATGGACTAGCATCCTGTCCAGGGTTGCTAGTACAAGATGGACCACCTGCCCTTGCAACCCTGAAAGAAAGCAAGTATAGTAATTCTGTTGAGTGCAATGCTGCTATTCAGAGCATGAAAGAGAAACTCCCCCACAAAAAGAGCTCAGCACAATACACAATCATACTGTCCCATATTACCTATTGTACTATTTTTTTTATTAAATCAGGCAAATCTGTAATAGGACAAAGTTAATACAATAGTTTTACTTCTAATTAAACATATGAATTAAATCAAAAATAAATATGAGTATATTACCAGGATTGGTTCTAATTTTGGTAGTCATTTCTCTGTTTTTGGACTGGCCCTGATAAATCAGGCATTTTAAAAATGAGTAGTCAAAATGGTACATCTTTCTTTAAAATATACTGCTCACAAAAATTAGGAGATATTTCAAAATAAAGTATGTCCTAATTAAATATCCCCTAATTTTTGAGCAGTAACCTATATGTAATATGTAATATTTAACTTAACATCTCATATTATTAATTTCCAGCTTCTGAGCTGGATTTAAAGGCAGCAAAAGTCTATACATGTTCACAACATAGGTGCACAATTTTAAAGCTTTTTATCCCATCTATCAACAGAAGGGATGTAAATATACCACCTTTTAATAAATATAGATTAAATTAATGTATAGCACATTTACTAAAGAAAGGTCGGCATACCACTTAACCAGTGATGACTGGATAATGACTCAAGACAAAGGGACACCTATAACACTGCCATATCTATTCTTTAATCTTAATGTATTGTATATTACTCAATCACTAAATTTCTCAAGGGACAAATTGCTTATATCTATGGAAGTGGAAGAATTGCTGTTGTCTGAAAAACTTTTGGGGGTGAAATGCTGGACAGAGCATGAGCACTTCCATTTACTTCATTTAGCAGACGCTCTTATCCAGAGCAACTTACAATTAATACAGTCTTACAATCCCAGCACTTGTGGTTTAAGGGCCTTGCTTGGGGATTTGAACCCTGTGCCTTCTGGTCCCTAGTCCAGTACCGCCACAGGCCACCACTGTCCTGGTGGTTTTGAAAGTCAATTTTTGAAAGTCGCTCTAGATAAGGGCGTCTGCTAAATAATGTAAATGTAAATGTCAATGAGAGCCTACATGAAAACAGAACCTTACCTGAAACTAGAACTGATTGGATTGATTGGCAAACTGTGTGTCATCGTTGGCTTTAGCATTCTGCGGTCCTATTATTTTATACTTTATTACTGGACTATATAAATTAAATTGTATTTATGTCATGGTATGTCAGGAGCCAGTATTGAAAAACATTAGTTCTAAGGAGTACATCCTTCAAAGTGCACAAGTCCATTATGGGATGTCATACACTCACTGATTTGCATGCATTTAAACCTAGAGTAAATTAAGTAGCCAGTCCACATACTGGCATGTTTTGTGACATAGATGGTAACCTAAGTAATCAGAGTGGGTATGGTCATGACTAACATGGAATAGGTATCAAATCTGGATCTCTGCAATTATGTTACACTAAGAGATAATGGTGAAAGATAATATTTTTTTGATTAATCAACTCAGAAAACTAGATCATTTTAAAATGTATTAAACATACGGTGTAACATATGTTATATGATTTACCTTATTTCTTAATTCAGGCTAAAAATCACCTAGCACTCAAGTAATTATCCTTCAGTATTTGATTATTTTCTTGAGACTTTCTTTTCCCTGCTATATTATTTTTTCCATCTCTTCTCCACAATTTTCTCTCGTTCTCTCACACTTTCCCTCCCTCCTTCATATCCTCTGACTCATGCTTTGCAGTGTGCTTTATCTCTGTCTGTTTCACAGTCTACACTAAAAGAGTCATAGATAGAGCCTGCTTGGTAGCCTGCTTCAAAAGTCTCTCTCTCTCTCACTCTCTCTCTCTCTATGCATGTGTCTAGAAACAGCTTTAGTGTCCAGTCTGTAGGTCAGCTGTGTGCCATGGTAACAAAAAGGTCACAACCAGTTGAAGAAGTTGATTAGATATACATATGGATATAGATATAATTGATCACATTAAGACCAGCTTACAATTCAGAAACCTAGTTTTTTATATGTTTGCGTTAACAATGCATAAAGCAGTACATAATAGTTTCTAAATAATAATACAGATATAACCACTTATGAAAAACAGCAAAACATTTGTTAATGTATGTATTATATTTCTACTATATACCAGTTATATTTTAATTTGCACATTTATAAAAATTCTAAATGGATTTGCAAAATTATAATATTGCATTCAATTAAATGTAGTATATACATATTCATACAGTATGTACTGCTAAAATGAGGGGAAACTTTTTTATGCAATCATAAAATTCATAATTAGTCTTACACCTCTAAACAGTCTAGTGGAATTAGTCAAACAGCTTTTGTGAATTTAGATTGGACCTGAGTATAATGGACACTCAAGGGCATTTGCTGTCTGTTGTAGCTGTGTAACACAGTGGACTGTTGTACTTGAAGTACTTGACCCATATTATTTGCATCTTCTCACTACTCCTCTCCTTTCCCTCATTGCAAACCAGGTTCTATTAATAGCTCACCACGCAAAATATAACAGAGACACTACTTATTCAAACCAGTTTCCACAGCTGAATGATGCATTAAATACATTTTTTTGCCCACATGGCCACTTCTCAGTTGCTCAGGTGCTTGGTTTCCAATGTACTATCTTGTGAGTCAAAATAAATATTTTGTTTTCAAGCTCTCTGTCTATTGCAGTCTCAATGACAATCAAAGGTCAAATATGGCGCCAATTGTTTCATTTCAGCTCTGGCTTTGGCCTGAGTTTGTTTTGATAGGTTCCCCTACTTCAGCGGCAGCTGTGAATATCCCAGAAGAATAAGTGGTGAACTGAAGTGATGTACGCTGTTGTATTTCATATTCTATCATTCAGTCAGCTTGTGTTCTTAGATCCAATGTAGACACATGCACGGCTGGGATTTTTACACATGCACTTCACGTCATATCCCAAAATACACTTGGTGATCCTTCATCCATGCAACATGCACCGTCATTTAATCACACATTTACCCTCACTCAAAGACAGAGGACCTATTTTCCAAGGTATATTCTCTCATTCTTTTTTGCCTATCGTTATATGTTTCTCCTCTCATTTTGCTTGCTTTCATCACTGTCTCTTTAACACCAGCACTCTTTTGTCCTCAATTCATGTCAACACATAGCAGTTAACTCCTTGCCTAAATGCTCCCTGCACCATTCCTTATTATATCCGTTTTCTTCTGGCAGCCCTCCAGCACAATGAGGAATCACGGTCTAGCCTTGAAGACTAACAGCCTTTAACCAGAGGGTTTCCATAGAAACACACACACTTTCCCCATGAGGTGGGTGGGAGGGAGGTAGCGAGCATCGTCCACTCCTAAATCCTGGTTCCTATCTTTAGCCTAGTAAAGATGCAATAAAAAACAAGGATCTTACTGATAGTGCGTGAGCCGATACAGCCCATGGTGTCTCAGTGAGGGCCAGCAAGTGACTGTGGAAGTGGTGCCTTTTCAGTAGACATTGCTCTCTTCTTCTTACTCTGTCTCTCCCCTTGTCCTCTCCTGCGTCCCTTGCTTACTGCAAGCCTGCATTCAAGTGTGTGCCTCGCTCGTTCTCCCCGTCATCGTCTCCTCCCTCCCTCCCTCGCCCCCCACACGCTGTTACAGCATACACTCTGTGGTGTGAGGTTTCAGTCAGTCAGTCAGTAAGTTATTGTGAAAGAGTGTGATGGCATTAGGTATTTTTATTTACAAATTTAAAGCCTCTCATATTTAAATATTTATTCTGTTATGTAAAGCTACAATGTACAACACAGTTATCCTGAAATGCAGTAAATCATTCAAATCAACACATTTATGTGTACAGCTAGAACATGCAGGTTTATGTAGACCTCACTACAAAAAGCAGTAAGGTGTAATTCTTCATCCATGCTTTAACATCACACTCTGAAAACCACAGACATACATTATCGCATCAACCCTCCTCCCTCATAATACAAGCACAGGCATCTTATAGTAGAACACATAATATGCTGCATCTGCATCTGTACATCTTATGTGCATGTCATGTCAGGTCTGTCCAACTAGCTCCATAACCTTGAGCACACCCAGGACTGTGTGCATTGCGTACAGATTTGACTATATGAGTGTGCACTCTCCTGGTGGCTCAAGGCTCAGGAAGCTTCTCACTTGCATTACTGAGGGGGGCACTAAAACACTCCATAAGGAAGGTGGGTAAGAAATCCGTGGACGCTGCTTATCCACATAGTGTGGCATCTCATATTCTGCTGCATTTTGTTTTTACATACAAGTGTAATTATTTTACATGATGTGTTCATGTATGCAGCACTAAAATGGAAGGTTGCCATCATTTACAATCAGCTGAACTGAAGACTTTCAACCCAAAAACAGACTGGAAGTTACCTGCTTGTGTATATAAATTAGCGCATACAGTTTTTAATATTATGGACTATTAAAATACAGCATTATATAGTATTAATTTTACCATTAGCAAAAGTCAACCGGTGAGCAACTATGTTACCTGTTCCCAGCCGGCTTCAAGAAACAGCTTAATAGGTCTAATAGACTAAAGTACAGACTAATCATATTTTATTCTAGGCAGGTGATCTGTGCAGAACTGCTATCAAATTTCCACATTTCAGGCATCCCTGACTGAGAAACAGACTGGTAGAAGTGCTTCATCCCTCCATTATAAATACCACATCAGGACCCCACATCATTATGTATTTATGCATGCAGCGTGACTGCTTGAAGTTACTGGAGGGTCGCTCAAAGGGTGAGTCATCCTTCATTCACTCATTCCTTTCCTTAGCTCCTTGATTTTTAGCTCAGTTTTCCTATTCGTCTTTCTCGTTATCAGAATAGCTATAGATATATGTAAGGTTGTTGTTTTTTTTTTAATTAGTGTTCATTCAAAATACAGTATATCCAGAAAGGGTGACTTAGAGGTTACCACAGCCACCTCACAGCTCCAGCATCCAAGAAAGAACTGCCTGTAGAGCTCAGAATCAGGATTGTGTTTTTTATACTGAGAAGAAGCCACTCTGCCATAAAGGTTTGTTGGGTCAGCCGGGTCTAGGAACAAACTTCTTCTATTTATGAATTATGAAGGTTGCTGTGCAGCTGGGAACTTTCAGTACAGCAGATTTTTTGTAGCCTTCTTCCTATCTGGACCTTAGCACAATTCTAAAAACAGTCAGTTCTTTCCCCCTCACGGCTTGGGTTTTGCTCTACTATGCTTCATATGTTCTGAGACAAGACAAGAGAAAATTTCAGTAAAGAAATCTGTTGTATTGAAGAAGTACGCATTTTGGGTGTGACTTTCAGAGGAATCTCCTAATTAAGTTGATAGAGATAAGTAGACAAGAAGGGATACAGTGAAGGCAGGTGCAGAATTTTAAACTTGGAATTGTCTTGGATGTGCTTGTAGAGACTGGAAAAAACACTTTGTACATATATGCTCTGACCACCTGTTTAACGCCTCAGTAGGGGAAGAAATGACCCCCCTCAAGCTGTATTGAGTGCTGATTTCTATTTGCCTTATTGTTGGTTAAAGAAAGAAACATTAGGAGGAAATCTTCCATTCAGTGAACAAGCTATCCTCTCAAGAGACCACAAGTCTCTCTAAACCTCTTACTTGAGTACCCATACGTTTAAGTTACAAACCTCCACAAGCAGATGCTTTTCTCCCTGTTGTTTCAAAAACCCTATACTGTTAAGAGGAGAATGCACATTTACACCAATCTCATTTAAAGAGTTCAACATAAAATGTCACCCCATGTTTATGTAGCTTTCTGTCAGCCTGCAACCCTGCTTTTTCCACTAGTCCTAATGCTTAATAAAACTATAAAATACAAAAAAATCTATCACCCCCCATTTGACAGAATGAGGACAGAGAAAATTTACAAATGCTGTATACTGACATTATAAAATAACATCTAATTTAAATATGTGCAATCTACGTTCTAATCTAAGTGATTACTTATCACATTAAAACATGTTTTTTTTATTACTCCCACTTCCTGATTTCATTCACCCTCCCACGTTTCAAATAGGCATCATCAAGTAAAGGATGCCAAAGGTCATTCTTTCCACATTACCATTAGCCTTGAGAACATCTGTCCTCATCTCCTCCTCATCTACCAGTAAGGCAGCCCAAGCCCTTGTTTTGTGGTGCTGTCTTTGGGATCAAGGTCATGAATTCTAAAAAAAAAGCATTGGTCAAAGACCCCATCAATATCAGTCACTCATACCCTCCTCAAGCCTCCACCACACCAAAGACATTGCTTCCTTCTTAAAGATAAAGTGGTGGCAATTAGCAGACAGCGTAGCATACAGCATACACCAAAACATTTTCCTACTACACAAATCACAACACTATTTTTAGTCAGCCTATCATAGAACTAATATTTATAAGCGCTTAATAAGTAGCCAGCCTTTCACCTGCCCGTCTGGTCCCCATCCCTTGACATTTTCTTCAGACTACCCAAGGAGGATTGGTCCCTTTTTGAGTCTTGGTCGTTCCAAGGTTTCTTCCTTCTACATTCAGGGAGTTTTTCCTTTCCACTCTTGCCCTAGGCTTGCTCAATTTGGGATTGGCCTTTCAAGATAATATAATATTGTAAAGCAGCTTTGAGACAATGCTCCATTGTAAAAAGCGCTATACAAAATACATTTGACTTGACTTAACTTGGCTACATCCCCCACACTAGTCACATCAATAACAAGTCCGTCTCGAGTAAAATAGGCATAAACCCCTAAAGAAAAAAAATCTATCCATCATAAATACAGAAATACAAAAAAAGTCAGCTTATTTTGTTAAAATTACCTAAAAATGCCAGTTTAACTGTATTCAGTCTGAATTTGAGAGTAGCAATTCTGCTAAGAGTGCCCTGTGTACCATTACACAGCTTCTGTTATCAAAGCTCCTGAAGATAGGTATTCATTTTTTATATAGTGAGGAATCCTCTACATTACGGCATTGCACTTAGATATACGAGATGTAGTCACAGCGGGGATACCCCACGTGTTGAAGGGGTAAAGGATCAAAAATGTGTGATTTGAGTGCTTGCTGGATTATATTAATAGGTTTTATACCAGCTCCATTTTCCTGTAGACGTTACACAATTGTTGGTGATGGTTAAACAAAACCCCAAAAATCCAAAACAGTAAATGTATTCAACAAAGCCAAGATTGGTATACAATTTCATAGCAGATAAAAGTACATCTAAAGGATAATATATGATTAACAAATATTCAATTTGTTGCCTATGAATGAAGTTCAGCTGTGTGTTAACCTGGCTGTAGGCAAGAGTAGTTGGTTGCAGATGGTGGAATCTAAAGAGACAGCTGTCAAGCCATACAGTTTCTTCCCACAATGCTGCAGCCATAGGCTACGAGCAAGAGCCACTGAAAAAACTGAAAGAAAATGTAATATTATATATGTGTGGTTTCACTTTTTGTTATAAGAACTGTTATTAGTCATCTTCTGTTTTTCTTTTGAGTGTTGTGGTCTGATTAGAACAGTTTGCTGACACTACACACTGTATAATTTATCATATGAATTTGTTAAGGCTGAAAGTAAGAAAAACTACAGCTGTCTGTAATTAAGTATTGCAGCCTACATCACTATCAGGGCTCCCCTTAATTGCATTAAAATGTAGCTTTCAGTGTCAATTAAATTTAATGTAGACGAAAAAAGTACACAAACCGTGTGAAGTGAATCTCTGGGTGTCTATGACATATTTATTTAGACGTTAGTTTGTCAGCAAAGGGAGTGTAGTCAGGTGAATTTTTTTGCAAAGAATACAACCTTTTTGTATTTATAGGACAGTGTGCATTACTGTAGATGATTAACTGCTTATTTGCTGTACAGCTGAAAATGGCTGTTGGAGTAGATATTCTTCTCTACTCTACTTTCACTGTGCACTTCATTAGACACATCTACCCTATCGCTCCAACTTGTAGGTTTAAAACCAGTCTGTTCATCTGTTGTTGCACAGTTTGTTTACAATTACAGAGTTTAGCAGACATTCTTATTGAGAGGTTCTTTGTATTCGTCTTAGTAGACAGATCCACGTTAGTACAAATAAGCAATAGCCCAAGAATATAACCCAACCAGGACCTGTTTTTTCTGCATTTTCAGTAAAGAGGTGAGTCTTTAGTCGCAACTTGAAGACAGCAGCTTAATTAGTCTGTGTTAGTTAGTCATCGAATCATTAATCAGTACTCACAGGACACTGTCTACAGGATGCTGGTGGCTGGATATCTTAGCTTGATGGACCAGTCAGTCCAGCAGTCTCACGGAGGAGTGTAAAAACTCCAACAGCACTGCTGTGTCTGATTTGTGTGCACATTTTCCCATAGTTGTTGCAGCTGACACAGTAGCTCCTTGACCTGCAGACAAGCAGTTGGAGTGTTTACCTCTAAAGATGATATGGTTCCAGTCCATAACATTCCAGGTTTTTCATTCACGACATCACTCCAAGCGAAGGCAATAGTAGCTGGCTGTCAATGGCAGGACTTGTAATGATGACACATTTCCATCTGTTAAGCGCCTGGAAATGGTCCAGGCAGTGACAGGGCTGTGTAGTGAAGGTGCCACCTGTGTCTGGATGGTGGAAAACAAAGCTGTGGTAGCTGCCAATGCTCGACGGCAGATCAAACAATCCTCTCTACTGGTGGTCTATCTGAGTTGTTCACCTCCTAACAGCTAGGTCAGAACGACCTAGATGTTGAACAATTCATTGAAAATAACATCCTGGTTCTGTTAGTCCAGTGATTAGTCCAGTCCCCTTTTAAAGTCTGTCAACTAGTCAAAATGTCTTTGAGTGCATTGAAGAGGTGTGTCTAGGAGTCAGCATTCTCTAATCAAGACGTACACTACCCAAAAGTAGCCCATAATAACCTTCTTATAGGACAGTAATGGAAGCCATAGCTGCAATCTGCAACATGCCACATGTCTTTCTGGGTGTATTGCTTTTTGTCACTGAGAAAAATATGGTTCTGTGTGAAATATTGTGAACCCTTTAGAAATGGTATCTGTCTTTTTGTTATCTATTTATATGTTACGTGTATTTAAAGGATCATCAGATTTTCACACCCAAACTGTCTAAAACATAGATTTCACCCAGTTAACGAAATGAACGAAACAATTTTTATTATTAATCATTTTTTTCTTGAACAAAAATTATCCAGTGTTAGATATTGTATCTGCATGTGGCAAAATATGTAACAGTCTAGGATTAGCTGTTATTTAAAGATGAAATAACAGTCAATTGTCTACGAGTTGACAATCAGGTGTACAATCACTCTTGTATTTAAATAACAGGAATCTATCGTTTTCTGGTCTACACAGCACACAAAAATTACATATGAAACAATCACCTGGATCCGCAGCGTTGATTGGTTGTTGAGGTGGCTACATTTATTGGTTGCTTATGGTCATGTTTGAAATTGAAAGGCAATTGTTTTATTTCCTATCATAATTTAACATTTTTAAGACATCAGTCATTAAAGTGAATGGCTGTTAATTGTATTGTCATCTTTAGATTGTCTCTTTTAGAAATATTACAGGTGACTTTTATACAGATTACATTTTAGAATACAGTGTCACAGGTTACAATGTTTGTGTGATTTTCCATTAGTTTTAGGAATTGTAAGGTTTTTTTTATAACGAGCTGGATCTCATTTTCATTTGGTTAACACACTGAACATACAGGACATTTCACGACTATGTATGCCATTTTGGAAACAAAGCATGATAGACTTGTTCCCACCAGTAACAATCAAATTCTCTGCAAGCATATTTATTTGCATCTGTTTTAGAAGATCTGAGACAATGTGATTTGTGTTATTGTCAGGGATGTCATATGTTGGTTTCTACAAACTCACTTTTATTTATAACATTAGAACAAGGGAAACTAACTTGTCTTTCTCTCCTTGACTTTGTACTGACCAAAAATCTGAATGTTTTTACGAAAATAAATATGTGATATGTGATAAGTGTCCATCCATCTGAAGGTAAAACATGGTGCGAAGTCATATGCACAGGACTTCAACGAGGATGGAAACTTGATTAAGGGTCATAATAAAGCCAAAACAAGGTCCTTTGGCACTCAACTAAAGCTCATTACTTTGACACCCAGCAACAGAAACCTATCTGAGAATGGTACCATGGCTTTTTATTCGCCATGTTCTGCCTCAGGGAACAAAAGATTGACCAGGTCTTCAGTCTTGTTATTTAAAATTGGGCTACCAGGAAACTGGTGTGCTCTGCTCAGTGAGTGGCATAGGAGTACATCACAACTTCTCCTATCTAGTAGCTGTTCAGAGATATATCAATCTTGAGTTAGCAGGGTAATTTTATCTGGTCTTAGTAAAAGCCTAGTATAAATATACCTGTTTAAAAAGATGGTGTGTTGGAATAAATCTTCCATGCTGTAATCAGTGAGGAATTAGAGTTTCCTAGCTGGCCACAGAGCACTGGTCACAGAGCACTCTCTGGTGGATGAGCAGAAGGAATCAACGGGATTAGCTCCTCAGTGACAAGTACTGGTGAATTATCCAGTCTTCCACTATGCATTAGAAGAAAGACAATCTCCTTCTCATGGGTGCAGGTCACCTGTGCAGTAGAGAGGACAGCACAGAGTTGCAACAGGGTGATTGTGCTATGGAGCTGGACTTTTGGCTGGCCATTTTAAAAGGATAAAAGAATGAATCTTTAAGAAATTACAGTTTTACTTCTCCCCATATTAAGAGGATGCTGCATTTGAGCCAAAAAAGCTTTTCCTTTTATTCTCTTTACTTTTTGGTGTCATTCATCATTTGTGCATGGCCAAATTTTGGGCAGTTCATTTTGATGAGAACAACATCTGCAACTAAAACTTAATTTGTTTAATTGTGCATTTGCTTGCCAAATGTCTCTCTGGTACTTCTAGTATATACACATTAGCAAGAGCATCCATCTAGATTTCAATTCATGTTTAAATTCATGCCCATGACCCATCACTGTCAGTGCATTTTGGCAGTCTTGGGTTATCATACACACCAACTGAACAGTCAATGTGTGGCACTCTCATTCAGTTTGACGTGCTTCTGTTCACCACCCTACTCAATCATGATAATCGAGTGTGCAATGGCAATACAGGCATTTACATGCATGCATGCATGTGTATTTATATATTGGTTTATTTAACTTTGCATCAACCTCCAACCTTCGTGAAAGAAGTGTTATTGTACGGTATCGTCACTCTCACTGTGGGGTAGTTTAATGGGAAGTTGACTTGAGACATGTCTTTGGATGGAAACTGGATTACAGTAGCCCCATGAAGACATACAGTGGGTGTCCTAGATCAGGGTAAAACCACTGGAAATGTGTGAAAACCACGCTAACTGCATGTGTCACTGTGCTGAACCATGAGTGTATAAACACTTTGCAGCAATACAACCATTTGGTTAATACAGTATATGTAGGAAATCACTGGATCTCAAACTGGGCTGTATCAGTAAACAAAATCAAGTTTTTTGGGACACATAACACAAAAGAAAAATGCTTATCACAGGCCATAATCAAGCAAAGAGCAGCAGGAGAACCACCACACTAGATTGACAGCCATCTACTGTGGACCATTAGTGTACACTGCCCTCTGCCTCTGTACCGCTGCCTGAGGTCCGAGATCCCCGATTTGATCCCGACGACAGACTCTTGACTGTGTGGACTTTGTATGTGTCCACAATGGTCAACTCTGTGTACTCCAGTTTCTTCCCATGTTACAAAGACATTAGGTTAACAGGTGAGAATTTGAATTAGGAATGTGTGTGTGAAATGTAACCATAACCATGATTTGTCCAACTAATGTCACTGATGGAATTATCTGTAAGAGCATCATGCATTTCCAATAGCTGGCATCTGTTAATATTTTAAATAATTGACACATTTTAGGTCTAGCTATTGAACACATCTGTGAGATATGAACCATTTCCTTTCCAGTCCACATAAACTGAATACCAATTCTTTCACTAATGACTATTCTTCATTATTCCTTCTGCTATACTCTTACTTTTGGCAAGTAGGTCCAATCACGCATAGCTCTCTGACTTTGTAACTCTTCTCCGCTTTCAGGAAAATTGTCCAATTGTCCACAGTAATCACTATAAATAAACGCACTGTTAAAATAATTCATATCTCCTCTGTCTACTTGCAACAAATAATGCAAAACATTTTCGGTTTAGGATAAATTTGGGCATACTCGCAGAATAATACTGGATATTCAAATGAATTATAAAATTATTCAACACCACACACACTTTGATTTAAACATCAGGCATTGTTCAGTCAACATGGAAGACACTAAAACCAGTATTTTACATTAATACAAACATCTCTAACATTATAGTACAGAAAAGCAATTTCACAAACACTTGAGCACTTCTTAAGGCTGGCGTCAGTCTTTTACTGTAGTGCCAAATCAGACCTTATGATAGTAAAGCAGCCTGAAAAAGTATGCCTGCTTCAGACATACTAGAAATGTTTATGTATTAAATCTGAAGCCAGGTTGTATACTGAGTGTGTGTACGTGTTTATCAGCACCTTGAGACCTCTGACAAGTTCTGCTATGCAAACTCCGACCTTATGCCTCTTTAGGCAAGCCAAAATCCTGTCATTCCGCAGGCCAAAAACAGCATTAAAAATATCATAGCTTACAATACAGTGAAATAAACAAGCAAAAGAGCCTGGCCTGCAAGTGTTGTTATGCAATTGTAATATCATGCTGGGGTAACACTTTATCCAGTACCTTATCATTCATGTTAATGCTATTAAAGCCTAGCAGGACGTTCAATACATTGTGTAGTAAACTACTTTGAGCACCAGAGGACGTTTCCGTCACAGCAGCCAGTTGTGGAATGAACCTGAAATGTGGTTTTATGACCTGAAAGTTAAATTCACTGATGTGTGTGCAGTTTGAATAAAGCAAAAACAGAAAAGCACCAGTCTGGCTGTAAATCAAGATGAAACTCAGCATTTCCTCCATATGAATCATCCAAGGTAATGATGTCAAAGTGGGTGTGCATATTTTTATCATAGCATTAATATAACATTATTCACTAGGAATGGAACATGCACGTGAGAATGTATCAGCTGAAAACTTGTATATGGAAAATTAACCAGCAAACATGCCAGTGTTTGACTTAAAACCATTTAGTAAATCTAGTAGACGGACACACGGTGGTCATCCATGTTTAAGAACTAAGTGTCATGCTCCCTGATTTGCCTACTGCTGGGTTTGTGTATCTGTACAAAGTAATGCATATAAAAAGCATTCAACCAATACAGTAACTATCCAAAAACAGAAAATATACATAAAAAGCAAAATATAACCACAACAACAAAGGTAAACAACGTTACTGGAAACATAAATTAAGCTACAGTTGTAACAGCCCTTTCATCCATCTAGCATTCCTTCTTTCTGTCATACAGAGAGAAGAAAGTAAGGATAGATAAAAGGAAGAGAAGCACCAGATTACGCAGAGTACAGACCTATATTAGTGTCTACAGAAGGCTTGGGGGACACTGTGATTCATTTCCTTTTCTTTCTACATTTTCTCTGCCTGTCTCCCCTTATTATGCTTTATCACTCAAAACGTTCATTTTTTCTTCCGCTCCTGAGTACATCTTGGGCAGTACCTTAAGAAAAGAAGAAAGAAAGAAAAAGAAAGATGTTTTTAAATAAGCATCTAGACCATTGCTCGTCCTTCTCACTTTCATCAGACTCGGGTGTACAATTTCTAGGACACGTGACAACTCACCATTTTCCCCTGGGTTTAGTGGTCAGGCCCACACAGGCAAAGTGAAACCATTCGATGGAGCACTGGGAAGACAAATGAACACCGCTTCATCATGCACAATCACATAAAACCAGAAGTCAAAATTAAGTTAGAAAAATTTTGTTTAACATGAAGGTAGGTTAGGGCAGCAAGGCTGTCACAGTAAAACATCTACAAGCACCGTGCTGTAGATCTTCAATCAATCGGGGAGAATTGCTTTGCATGTTAAAAGCATACAATACGGAAGTTTACTAAATGTATGCAATTTTTTGTCCAGAAATCTCTTCTCAGATGATTTGTCCCCACCAGGACCTTGTCCTCTCAACTGACCAGGTTCGGATCTCCCCCTGTCGTGGCACGCAACCTGGGAGTGACTATGGACAACCAACTGTCCTTCCCCCCCCACCCCAACTACTGTAACTCTCTCTTAGCGGGGCCACCTCTGAGCACTATCCGATCCTTACAGCTGATCCAGAATTCAGCTGCAAGACGTGTGTTCAATGTTCCCAAGTTCACACACTACACCACTGCTCCGATCTCTCCGATGGTCCCCCTGTCTCTCAGGGGACGAGGAAGTAATGCATCTAGACTCTTCATAGTTTTGGCTATAGTGGAAAGAACTTCTCAGTATTCCACACTTACCTCCCCTCTCTCTTTCTCGGCCTCTTTTTTTTTTTAAAAGGTGTATTAAAAAAATAAGTCATACGTGTACTCTTGTTATATTCCTGATTATTAGGAATACCGTACATTTTTTTATATAAAACATGATAAAATATCATGTTGCACATCCACTCAGGTATTATTACAAAGTATTGAAGACAAGTGTAAGCACTAGCAAAAAAAAATAAAAAATACCACAGAAAGCTAAATCTTGGAACAATATATCTTGCTTCATATACTGAAATCACATCAACCATTCTAGCAGAACACACATAGGATAGGTTAATGGGGAGAGTTCCAAGAGTGGGCTCTGGGCTCAGACGTTTTTGAATTGATGAGTGTCTCAGATCTTTGCCCTGTATCTCCAATATCAACAAGCATTACAAAAGACTCGGGTGTTATGCTGGCAAAGTAAGGCTGTAATAAATGCAAGTAACTAGTAGTAAAAGTAATTAACATACCAACAACTATGATGTGGTTGTGTTAAAACAATATGTTTGAAATGATTATGGTATTAGAACAAATTTTCTTAAAGCTTAGATCTTTTACTACTCTTCTTTACCAAGGGTGCCAACAGTTGTTCATTAACTGTAGAAACAGAAGATCATTAACTTACATCTGTGTTGTCACAGCCAATCATTTCTCCATACGAGACCTGGTGGCACAGGCAATATGTTGGTTCATTAGGGTCCACTGGCATGTCCAATACATCTGAGGGGTGAACGTTGCCAAAATTCACAGCTGGAGAAGAGAACTCTGTGCTGCTTGAAGATTTTAAGAAAAAGTCGAATGAGTGCAACAGCCAAACAGCGACAACATTAAAACCACCTTTCTGTTTCTACACATACTGTTAAAAAAAAAGCCCTAGTTTTCTGATGTTTTAACAACCATGGCCCTCACGTTTGCATTAGTTTGACTTTTTTCTGGCTGCTCTTAGGACTGCAGTCATCATCAGAGTTCTTGATCTTTGATCTGGTGCGTGACACCTTTTTCTCTTTAGGCCCACGTAGGTCACCTGGAAATGAACGATGAATGATGATGACAAAATGGTAACAGTACTATTATATTTACAATTAATGAGGTTAATGCCTGTATATAGTAGTGTTTAAGACTAATGTGTCAAACCTAGACATAGTTAGGCTGAATCTCAAAGTTAGCTACATGCATACAGAAGCTTACTCTTGTTTCCCTTACTGGAGGTAGAATCGTAGTCTGTGCTTTCTATCTGTTTTTCTTTGAGGTCTGCCTCAAAGCGGGCAAGGTCGGTATCCAGCCTCCGGATGTGCTTATCCACCTTAAGAGAAAGCAAACAATGGCTTACAAATTAAAAGGACTTTAATGAGAATACATTTGTAGTCTTAAATATCAAGTGGAACCAGTTTCTAAATCATGAGCACTCAGTTGTTAAGAACTCATGAAGACTCCAAAATTTGCACTGCGCAGATGAACCTTTGGCTTAAATGACAACAAACCATGTCACTATTTTTTTAGTTTATTACTTAAATTTAAGTACAGCAGGCAAACCTAAAAGTCTGTCATATTAACTGTATTTTGAGTAGCTACCTCATTAATGACATATGCAGTTTCACAATTGGAACTTCCTTGTATGGAAATCAGCAGTGACCAGAGTACAACCTAAAATGAAGTGAGCACGGTTTCTGTGGGTCATGTTTGTCAATTCACATTAGAATGGTAAATTCCTAACAAACTCATTTTGACAAAGTGGTAGCGCACAGTCAAGCAAATTGCAGCCAAATACAGCGCTGGTATTCCAACTAACAAGCCTGAGCACACAACTCTTGGTTCCTTAGCTTGGATGCAATAGCAGATGACAAGTCTGTGTATCGTTGCTGTTTAAGGAAAACAAAACTGCATGTTCAAAACAGAGCAAAAACTGCCTGGTCAGATCTTCTGCTGCACATTCTGATAGGAGGGTCAGAAACCGGTCAAAAAGCAGCAGGAACTGACGAGTTTTTCCTTGTAAGGAGTCAACAGCCTGGTGGTGGTGGCGTTATTTCGTGGGACGTTTGTTGGTTTCTCTGATACCTGTGGAATGACGTTTGCTTACCTAAGCATTGTAGCTGACCAAGTTCATACCTTCACAGCAACCGTTTACAAGACAATGTACCTGGCCACAAGGGTCAGATCGTCATGGACTGGCTGCAGGAACACTACCGGGGGATTTCTTTGATTTGTTTCAAGACTAATTGCAACTACATAAAAATAATATTGATAAGCATGTAATGTAAAATGAATGATTTCACAAACTGATGTTAGTCATGTTTATTAAATTATTATTAATGAACAAACCATCTCGTATGTCTGCATCGCCAGCTGCACCTTGTCATCTCCGAACTCTTTACACTTCCCATAAGACTGCTGAATCTGCCTCAGGAGTGAGAGTTTCTGCTCGGAGGACAGAGTCCGGGCATTCGCTGTGTACTCACGGGCAAGTGAATCAATCTGGCCTTTCAGATCTAAACAAACAACACATAAGTCTGCAAGTAAAACAATGACTGATGAGTTATGGCATGCTGATATTATTCTCACTATAATTTTTTCCACCTTCAGTCCTCTGGTCCAGGTCTCGCATAAGCTGAAAATTCCTTTGAAGCTCAAAGGGAAGATTCTCTATGCCTGAGGACAAAGAACAGACAACATCAAACTTGTCCCTGCTCACACTTAGAAATGTAGTTCTATTGTAGCTGTCCAGTTGTAGCTGTCCAAATACAAGTTATTGTGCAGTCTCATTTATATATACTGCTAACAAAAATTAGGGGATTTTTCCAAATGGCCCATCTGCCACAACAGAAAGAGATGACCAGTGCTTGACCTTATTGTCAGGAATGAGCAGGCGCAGCAATGCGACAGAGTTCCAAGGAAAGTTTCTTTCTGCCACAGGACAACAGATATGAACCCAGATCGGCTCCATCCTGTTGCACTCCATGCCAATGGTATGCATTCTGTTATAACACCATAGAACCAGTAGAAGGTGGGCTGATGATTATCGTCACCGGACCCGTGATGAGAGGTCAACTGTCCTCTTCTACAAGGAGTCACGGTTCACTTTCAGCCTGCCAATCGTGTCCTGGTGTGGCATGAACAAGGCGGTGGCATCAGCATTGGTGGTCGTATCAAGCTCCACATCATCAGAAATAAATCGCTGACTACTGTCAGATGAGGTCCAGCACCCTATTACTGTACCCTATGCTGGTGCAGTTAGAAATAATTTTCTTTTCATGGACGATAATGTAAGGCCCCACTGTATGCAGCTCATCAATAATGTGCTTCAGGAGGCAGGAACCGAGCGCATAGACTGGCCTTCCCATCTTCCAGACCTGAATGCAGTGGTAGTCTTGCTGTTTAAATCTGCCTTTGATTTTGAATAAATCACCAACAGTGTAACCAGCAAAACACCCCAATATCTTCACACTTCCTCCTCCATACTTCACAGTGGGAATTACACATCTAGGAACCAGTCGATCATGGCATTTAGAACCAAAAATCTCAAATTTGGTCTAATCAGACAAAAGGACAGATTTCCACTGGTCTAGTCCAGTGGGCAGTTTGATGGTCTTGCAACTGCACTTGAGGATACTTGCAAAGTTCTTGAAACTGACCATCAAGTAATGATGGTTTGTCTTTTCTTTATCGAGTAGTTCCTGCCATAATGTGGATTTTATTTGTATATAAGATACACAGAATTCCATGACATGTATATATTGCCAGGTTGGATTTAGGTGCTGTATCTTCTTGCTATAGAAAGAGTTTTTGTCTTTGGATGTCATCCAGATATGGCTTTGCACTCGTCAAACAAAGCTTTGTAGTGCTGCTTTGAGGCATCAAAAAATTAGTCCTTTACATCATTTAGCAGACACCCTTATCCAGAGTGATTTACAATTTGTAGTCTTATAATCCAAGATCTTGTATGTTAAGGGCCCTGCTCAGGGACCCAACTGTGACAAAGGTGAGATTTGAACCCTGGACCTTCTGATCCATAGTCCAAGACTTTAACCACTAGGTCACCCAAGTCATGCTGCCCTATGTCGTGGCAACAAACATCCTTCTGTAGCTGTAATCATATGATGCTAATTTTTCAGTTATTTTATGTTAAAGCAGAACATATTTTGATTTAACTTGCCTTGGGTGACACTGCACATCCAAAATATAACACACATTACACATTCTGCAATTAAGACATAAGACAATCAAATCTTGAGACTGATTGTCGAACTGGCACAGTACAGCAGTTTTTGGCTTTAATATCTCTGCCATTTTTGTATAAACAAATGGGGCTTGGGAGTTGCATCAGGTTAACAACAGGCTGAATTGGCAAACAGGTTTAGTTAGAGAAACAGGGCGCTCACACAGAAAACACACCAGAAGCTCACAACACAATAATACACGAATGGAGCAGAAGCACGGGGCGATTTACAAACTTATCTTAAGCTTTAACTTATAAGTATACAGTGTATAACTACAATGCAAATACAAAATGAAATATCCCCTAATGTTTGTGAGCAGTAGGATTGTTTATCAATCTGCGTTTTCATAATGGCCTCTATAAGTAGTGAGGCATTTGAATACAGAAAAACATTACTGCAATGTACACTGCTCACGAAATAAGCTATGTGGGGAAAGCGCTAATCACTTAATGTCTTATAATTACGTCCACTTACGTCCTGCATAGTAGAAAGAGTGAATCAATTGAGAAACCTCCAGATGCAGCGATGTGTACGAAGACAGTTTATGCGCGTGGCGCATTAATAGTTAGGCAGCGACTGTGCCTGTATGTCCCGTTTAACTCACTGTAGTAACAGTATGTGTAGCGAAATAAAAAGAAGATTTCTAAATTATACCTTATACCAAGGTGAGCAACAGAGAATTGTATTATCTTTTTTTTTAAATAATCATTTTAACCAGTGTACATAGACTACAAAAGCAAACATTAAGCCCTGGCTAAATACCAAATACCGCCAAGTCCCCTATTGCAGCACCCTCTGTAGGCCATGAAGTAATATCTTCTGTAAACTATCTAGTGCACCTAGATTTAAACTCAGAGGCCATTAGAGATACGTTCCAACAGTGACTATCCTATGGTAGAGCACGTTGGTGGTACGCAGGGATCAACCACTATAATTAAATCCTTATCTACTTACGGAAACATATTAAAGCAAAAAGATTAATATCACTGCATTAATAATATTAGCAGGCTAATTTGCTTCACCCGCTAAGAACATCATTTTCTTGCTTCCAAGGTAACATTTTCATGATCTGGAAGCATCACAAACGATATAAAACACTGTATATTATTGTCTAGTAATTCCATAAA
>JAUZST010028529.1:0-29873 GCA_034779995.1 Parotocinclus haroldoi | reverse complement strand
TATATTTCTGTGAACCAGCGGTGCTACCAACCAAGCCACAGTGCCACCCAATATGAAGCGTTTTGCTAAAAAAATAAATAAAAAGGAGCATTTCATTTTATTTCATTAAACAAGATAATTAGCAAAACAAATGCATTCCTAAATTAGATGCGAACTCAATTACGGTGCTTGAGTAGCTAGTAACATATTCATGGGGGTGAACAGAAGCATGTCAAGCTGGACGAGAATGCCACACATGCACTGTTCAGAAAGGTGTATGGCCGCCCAAGACTCCCAAAACACAATGACGGTGATGGGGCATGGACAGGATCAAATTGTCCGACAGTTCTTGTGGGATCCTCTTTGTCTTTATTTTGAAATATCCCCTCATTTTTGTGAGCAGTGTACTTCTACTTACGTAACATTTTACCTGGGTATCGCTACTTTAACTCAAGTACATGGTTTGTGTACTTCATCCAACTCTGATTATAAATGGAAGAGTTATTAGCGGAGACCATGTTCCATTATGCAATGGTGCCCTTGCAGGATCACTCAAAGCAATGTTACACCTTTTAGCTGAGCCTGAAAGAATCTATTGATGACAAAAACCAAAGGATTAATTTAGTCTTACTATAAAATACATGTCAAACCATGGCTGAATTCATTGTACATAGTACAGGCTCAGTTTTCAGGTTCCAAGTTGGTCACAGTAAACTCCACTAATACAAATTAGACTAATGCATTCCTAAATAGATATACCCATTGCAAGAATAAAGACGCATAGCAGAGCTCTGTCATTGCTTTTGTGGACCAACTCCATGTTCAAATTATGTACTGTAGGAGTCTGTTGGCGGTTTCAAAACACACCTGCCACATTCCTTGGCTTTCATCCAAGGGTGTAAAAGTAAACGTCCTGAAACATTTTCTATCCTTCGTTCCACCCAAACTGTGTTTGCTCAGTAGTCAATTGTACAAAAACTCGGAGTGAGAGCATTTAAAAAATGGCTAGCACAAACAGACATTTGCACGGTGTGTACACATTACTTGGTATTATGGCATCAGGGAGAAGTGGAATGCAACTCTTTCTCTCCGAAAACAGGTCAGTTGTGCTAAGACAGTCATATGGGTAGAGGGTCATTTTGCAACATCGTAATGACAAACGAACCCCGATTAAATGGGGTCTGGCGTTAGGAATTGGTCTACACAGCAAAAGTGCTACATGAATTATCACGATTTACTTGTACTCAAAAGTGCCCCCAAATAATGTTCCAGGCCAAATAAAAGTGAGGGTGCATTTATGAACATTCACCTGCATGTGGTAAAACAGATATGGGATCAATCCGGCCAAGCTGACATCAATCCCTTTGAATTAGGAGAAAGTGTGGGTATTGTTTTCATTCTAATGGATCACTCTTTTCCTTCAGCATATATGGATTAGCTCACAGTTGGCAGAATAAGCTCATATACACGAAATAGCTAATTCTTCCAACACTAGAGGGAGAAGGTCTTTCTCTTGTAGAGAAATGCATCCAGAGAAATGTGAGGTCTACATATCTCCCTGATAAACAGCAAACCATAAGTTCTCGTACAATTACCACTATTTCAAGTATGAAGAACTACCTCTATGGAATCCATACACCTTTAAATGCTTTCAAACACTGGCTCCAAAACAGACACTACAAAAGATCAATTTCAGTTTTCTGTTGTGAACTTTCCTAACATTTCTAACAGGACCTGCATTTATGATGAACTTTTCTACACTATTAGGATATTTGGCTTCAAAATGTCATCTTGTAATGATTCTAAAGAAGTGTCAACAGGTATTCACCACTGTGTCATCCATTTTATGAAGGGTGTGGGCCATATGAGTGACAGCCACCTTAACTACTGTGTGGGAATTGCTGTTAGTGCAGGAGTGGGGCATTCATTTGAGTCTGTGATCATTAAACTGTTTATATAAACGATGCCACTTTGGATGCAATAAAGCAGGCAAGTGACCCCTGAATTTTGTCTGTACAACCAGCATACAAGACAATTTCAACCTTCAATAATAACAATTTTTATTAAAAAGTTCAGTTTATATAGCACCTTTTACCATCTCAAAATCGCTTTACAACAAAATCGGAATAAAGTACACAACAATTTCAACAAAAACTAAGCAGAAAAATAGGAAAAACATGGCAGAAACAGATGGGTTTTCATGCAAATTGGAATTCAGAAAGAGAAGATACAGTACGTAAAGAGAGAGGAAGTGAATTCCAGATTTGTGAAGCAGCAACACTGACGGAGCGACACCCCATATTGCGCAGCCTGAACCCATCGACCTTCAGGGTATAGGCTTCTGCGGATCCCAAACTGCGGACAGGGCGATGTATTTTCAGGAGCTCTGTTAAATAAACTGGGCATAGCATAGGCCATGCAAAGCCTTGAAGGTCAGTAAAAGGATTTTGTAATAGATGCGCATGGGAAACAGCAGCCAATGTAGGCGCTCCAGAACCGGGGTAATGTGCTCAAACCGTTTAGTGCTGATCAGCATCCGAGCTTACGAATTCAATACGGTCTGAAGGGGATGTAGTGACTTAGCAGGAAGTCCATATAGAATGGAGCTACAATAATCTAACCGAGAGGTAACAAAAACGTGGACCAACGTTTCCGCGGGCGCGGTGGACAACAGGCGTTGGATGCGTGAGATGTTGCGGAGATGATTCTAAAGATCTGCTTGTAAACTACAGTTATCTGGCCTTACACTTCAGATCCTCAGAGTAAAGCAAAGGTTGCGTTAACATGCATTAAGCGGAAGCAGGAAATGAATAATTGCATCAGAAATAGATAGGATTGTTTAAATCTGGTAATAATGAAGCTATGCTTGCTACAGTCGCATGAAAAAGGCGGTCTGGTTTAACACCATTTTTAGCATCCTTTCAAGCATGAAATTTGACCTGTAATTTACTAGGTAGGGGCTTGATGTAATCATACCACAGAGTTGTTTTGCAGAATAAAACATCACTTTACTAAGTAGAGGCATAGTACATTTCCCAGACTATTACCACACCGGCTCTTGTGTAAACAGAAGCAAAACTATCAGATAAGACACGTAACATATGCTTGTTAGTGCACAGGTGATTTTACACAGCAGGAACTGATGACTGAACTGAAAACGACTGCAGTTTTCAGAACGAATTAACTTCTACTTTGAGGTAGAGACTATTTCCATTTCCATTTCCAGCATTTAGCAGACGCCCTTATCCAGAGTGACTTACAATTAATACAGTCTTACATTTTTTAAGCAATTGTGGGTTTAGGGTCTTGCTCAAGGACCCAACTGTGGCAGCTTGGCAGAGGTGGGGTCCAGTACCTTAACCACTAGGCTACCACAGTCCCAAAGACTATACTCAGCACAGAGTATGCAGGAAGCATGCTGTAACTGGTCAATATGTAAGTGTGGCGATTATTCCAACATAGTAATGCAACTGTACACTGGTCCAGACACAAGCTCCCGTGTTGAGCTTCACTGCTATGATTAAAAAATACTTGTACACAATAGCGGTATAAAAAACAGTTCAATCAAAGTGACCAATGGGCCATTTTATTTCCTATAGTCTGGGCTTTCCTATATGCGATGAAAAAAGGACAAGCCATTTTTTTACATTAACATTCATGTCATTTAGCAGACGCCCTTATCCAGAGCGACTTACATTTAATACAATCTTACAATCCAAGCAATTGTGGGTTAAGGGTCCCAACTGTGGCAGAGGTGGGATTTGAACCTTGGACCTTCTGGTCCATACTCCAGTACCTTAACCATTAGGCCACCATAAAGTTGTTTAAGCAAAAGCCACCATGTGGTTTTCATCACTTTAGCATCACAGAGCTCCTACTGGTCGGTGCTAAGGCCCTGTAATGCCCTGGAATACATGTAGTTCTTGAGAGAGCTCCACTGGGATTAGTTCCTACCAAATTAATGGAATAAAAAAAAAAAAGTTTCAAAATGTAAAATCACCACCATGTACAAAAAGTCTAGAAATAAATACAACATGGTTGATATGATTGTCAACCATTAAACATTAGTTTTGTTTCACAAACAGATGTCAGCCAGATACAATCAGCCAAATTACATTACATTAAAACGATGCATAGACTGAAAATCAAATAACGCTGATTGTCTTGCTACCATCGCACATGTTTAGCTCTGTAATGTGTGTCAGAAATAATGTGAGCTGGACTACTGAATAAAATTCAGAATGTGAGTTATGTTCACACAAATGACCTGTGCATCACACTCAATCTTGGCTCGAACTGCCATGACACTCATAACTCCATATTCTGTCCATATTCCAAATTTAATCACATTCTTTTTGGGTTATATTACCCAGTTCAGTTCATACAATCACAAATCTCCCACATACTCTTATGAGCCATATTCTCTGTAGCACACAGCAGAACTGTGATGTATTACAGCTAGGTAATGAAGTCACATGCGTAGTGTTTTCACACCCGGGAATGCATGAAATCCTCCTCCACACCCCAGTTCTATGGAAAGCCTGGATACAATGCTTACACTGCAAGCCTATTAATTTCCACTAAGGGTCTGCTGTCATGCTAATGTACATCCATAGCAGTAATAAACAGAAAGCTGCGGCCTGTCCCATTACAGAAAAATCCTGTTAAGATTTTATCATCTGTGATTACCAGCAGGGTCTCATAAGGCAGGATTTATTTACTATCCATCTTTGAGTGTAGTTTGATCAAACACTGGATTTTCTGACTCACAGCGGCACATGAATTTTAGATAGGCTTCATCACTATGGTAACTAACTGCATCTATCCTGCTCTGGCAGCTTAACCTATTAAAGTTGTGGTTACAGTACCTTTAAAAAATATTATTTCGAAATGATGTTACTACGAAATTTTTGTATTGCAGCCTAAAACCGACAGAAATCTCATTTTCCAGTTATCATTTTCCAATATTATGCTGGCACCGCTACACAGTATACAGTGGGGAAAAATAATTATTTAAAACACTGCCGATTTAGCAAGTTTTCCCACCTACAAAGAATGGAGAGGTCATTAGTTTATATCATACACTTCAACTGTGGGAGACAAACTAAAAATGTTTAGCTCTGTGATGTGTGTCAGAAATAATGTGAGCTGGAAAATTCAGAATGTGAGTTATATTCACATAAATTACCTGTGCATCACACTCAATCTTGGCTTAACAAGTCAAACTCCTCCATACAGATCTTCTCCAGATGTTTCGGGTTTCACGGCTGTCGCTGGGCAACATTGAATTTCAGCTTCCTCCAAAGATTCTACTGGGTTCAGGTCTGAAGACTGGCTAGGGCACTTCAGGACTTTGAAATGCTCCCTATGGAGCCACTTGGCTGTGTGTTTTGGGTCATTGTCATGCTGGAAGACCCAGCCACGACCCATTGTCAGTGCTTTTACTGAGGGAAGCAGGTTGTTGGCAAACAAATCTTGTGATACATGACCCCATCCATATCCCCTTCAATGTGATGCGGTCGTGCTGACCCATCTGTAGAAAAGCACCCCCAAAGTATACATGCTTCTATCCCCATGCTTCATGGTTGGGACGGTGTTTTTGAGGTTGTGCTCATCCTTCTTCTTCCTCCAAATACGGCGAGTGGAATTCATACCAAAAACATCTATTTGGGTCTCATCTGACCACGTGACTTACTCCCATCTAGATGTTCAAACAGAACTTCAAATGGGTTTGGATATTTGCTGACATGCCCTGCAGGGTTACATCCATGATGGCGTAGTGTGTTATTAACGGTTATATTTCAGACTGTCGTACCAGCACTCATCAGGTCATTGACCAGGTCCTCCTGTGCAGTTTTTGCATGGAGCGCCAGACCAAGATAGATTGACAGTCATCTTTTGTTTGTTCCATTTTCTAATAATTGCACCAACAGTTGTTGCCTTCTCACCAAGTTGTTTGCCTTTTGTCCTTTAGCTTATCCCAGCCTTGTGCAGGTCTACAATTTTGTCCCTGGTATCCTTGGTCTTTGGTCTTGGGTATGGTTGAGAAGTTGGGATGTGACTGATATCATAGGGATATGACATAGGAGGGAATAGGAGGGATTCTTAAAGAAAAACTAACAGGTCTGCAAGTGCCAGAATTCTTAATGGTTGGTATATAATCAAATACTTATTTTATGCAATCAAATTAAAATTCATTATTTTTTTTTAGATTCTGTCTCTCTAGAAGTGTATCTATGATAAAAATTACATGCTTTGTTCCATTATCAGCAAGACATTGTATGTCAGTCTAAGATGTTACATTTTGGTCTCATGGCATTAGAAGAACACGTTCTCTTGACACCATGCAGGCAGTTTTTGTATAAAGCTTGTGAGATTGGTACATGTAAATCTTGACCAATCTCAGTCATAAATAGTTTCGCTTTCTTCAAAATTGCCACTGTCATCTTGAAAGCTTCACAAATCAATTGTCCAGTCATCCAGCTGGGAAGGATTTTGGCAACGTAATGCCCTGAATAGTACTTTTAGGGAAAAAATAAAGCCTCTGAATTCATTTTGTATCCTGCTCTTCAACTTTAACCTGAAGCCCTTTTGATAGCAACTTTCAAACCTCAAACTAATTGCCTGGCCATGCAATTATAGCAGTAAAAACAGAAAATAATAGCTGATTTTAAAGTAACTAAAACCACTAACACTGATACCCACCAGTAAGCGTGATGTGTGAGCTAACAACGCATTGGTTGTACCTGAGCGAGATTATATAAGGTTTAATCTTTAATCACTTATCCAAAAGTTACATTACTAATTCTGAGAAAATGCAATAATTCATAAGGCTAATGTGTAGATATATCTTGTAAATTTTGGGCCCTTGCGCTAGAGCCTCAAACCTTGAACCTCTCAGCTCAATTTTAAGTCTCTCTGGATACGGACATATCTGCTATGTGCAATATACAGTTGTGATTTCATGTAATGAATCTATTATGTGCGTGCCATTGTGTCCACACTAATTGAATTGCTGATTGTTTCATCTCCACTCATGTCCTTAGAGAACAAAGCTAATGCCTTTAGACTTCAAGATAAATGTTTGAAGCAATAGGCATTATTTTCTCAGCGCATGAAAATGTGTTAAAATGCTCGTCCATGGTAATTATCCGTTCAGTACATATGCACCACATAAAGATTATGTTCAATGGTGAAAATATTTCTTTAACATGGTGTAGGAGTAATGTTTCAACCATGCCTAAGCTCTCGCCTACTTTCCAATTGATCCTCCTTCTAAGGAGGAAGAGGAGGACATGGAGGGGGAGAAGGAGAAAGATGTTAGGGAGGAGCAAGGGGTCAGCAACTGTCTGAAGCCTTACCTGCAGCTCCTTGTCATTGTACTTGGAAGGGTTCTTGCTGCCTTGGCTCTTCCTACGCAGCTTCTTCAGCTCAGCCTGACACTTGTCCAAGCTTTCGCCCTTGCTCTTGTGCTCAATCTGGTACTTCTTCAGAGCAGCCTTAAAGAGACAACATACACAATCACCTTTAGTGTCACAATTAGGGTCTAACGATCACATTAACGTAATCACATAGCTGATTCTGTTGGTTAATAGTGTAACAGGAGTAATCACGTAATGGTGCCTAATACTACTGGGTAATGGATAGCAGTTATTAAAAGCTGACTGGATATTGTTAAAGTCATTTAAATCACCATGGAAACCAAACTCCTGAGGCTTGAGAAGCCTCATACTATGTGTTATTATAGCTGTATTCCAACAGAACATGATTTGCTAAGAAATATAAGAAACTCAAAACTGTGATACTATGATAACATTTATTTTTCATTACAGATTATTATTAGTTTTATCATACTTAATGTAGTACAGTGTAATGTAATAAATGTAATGTAGAGTTAAAGTCAGTACTTCGCATTATGGGCATTTATATTTTACAATTTCTGATACTGTCAATATGCACCTAGAGACAGACTGACTCATCTTGCAAAATATCAAGTGCAGCAGCACATGCAGCTTTGAAACCAAGCTTAAAACCTCAATTAGTTACCATGGCCACTAGTGTGTAATCCTTTGCATGGCACAAGTCTGCTTAGAGAGCTGTGTGAATGAGTTGGGAGCGAAAGATAGCACTTATCATCCATCCAGGGCAATCCCATTTCTCACTCACTAACCTCGCTTCAGTTTTTCCTAGCTCTTCCAACTTAATAAATAATCAATGCTGGCTTAATACTTCATGTAGTGCTCGAGCAAATTTGAGAGCTGCATATGATGCAATTCTCTAGAATTCATTATAAAGAAAAGAACTCCATATAAAAAAAAAAAAGAAACGGGTTGAAACAGAAGGGAAAGGGCTGAGCTTTAGCTCCTATCACTGAGAACAGAGGGCCAGACACAGCATAGGCGGACACAGTCAGACAGTATTAATGATGATGATTTGCATAAGCTAAAGCTCTGTGAATGGCAGCAAAGCAAATGGATTTCTATTCAGGGGGAGATTAATTCCCATATTTTAGAATATGATTTCTAAAAGGTTAGTGTAGCCTAAAGTAAAGACTGGCAATCGCGTTATCCATCTAGAGGGGCCATAGCCATACATTCATTTATTTATTCTATATTACCCACATAATAAAATTCAGGGTTTTGAGGGTATATGGCCTATAGGGTAACATAGGGAAACCAGGCAGGTACAACATGGGTATAAGGCACTAGTCCAATGCAAAGCAAAGAATTATTCAAGAACAATTTAAAGACATCGAATGGCCTAACAGGTCTTAAAAATGTGTAAGAAAATCGGAGTATGCAGAGGAAACCCATGCAAATACGGAGAGAACATGGAAACTCCACACAGGCAGTGGCCCATTCAGATCTCGAACTCCGGTTCAAAACCCAAAGCTAGTGTTTATTGTATTCCAGATCTTGACATATTTTTGGTGGATACCACCACTTTGGAGAAACACACAAGTCTCAAAATCATCTTACTACACTACATAAAAAAATCACTAATCAAGTTTTAACACAACTTATCGAAGAAGTAATATGTGGTCATCTTACTATTACCCCTGTATATTTATCAATACATTGCCAATGTACGGCACCTATCAGACATATATAGCTAGATATGAAATGTTCTATACTTTCAATTATACTGCTCACAAAATTAGGAAATATTTCAAAATAAAATATCCCATAATGAATTATCCCCCATTTTTTGTGAGCAGTATATGTAAAACAAGCATTTGAGAAGATCAACTCCACTCATTTGAGCAAATAAGCAGTCTGCCGAAGTTGATTATAGTAACTTTATGTAGACATTCGCCAATTACCTTCACTTCAATAATACGATCTCAGCGTTGTTTAACTCACCAAAAAAAAACATCACAGGATTTTTTAATGCTGACTCTAATACATGCAATGGGTCCTCATCTCTGTTCTCATTGCCCTACATATTAAGACGTAGGGATATTGCATAAAGATTAGCATACAAAAGAATAGTATTCACATTTGGTTATAATTAACATGTTCGTGTTGTAGCACTGGACGGTTCCCTGTTAAGAATTCCTGTGTCATCATTCTGCTTAGTTGCATTTTGTAACAGGGTTGCTTAGATTCCACATTGTTGTACAAGAGACTCAGTAATAAGAACCAGGAAAGTCATGAGTCACACAGGAGGTGCCTGAACATGTCCAAGTTAAGCTAAGAGTATGGTATGTGCACCAAGGTCACTCCTCCCCCAATATTTCAATTCCTATCTATTCATTCAGTAAGTTTAAGTTTCTTACATTAGTTTTTGCTTTTTTGTGTTTGGGGGCTGTCCTGACATTTGCTTTCTGTGTTTGTGGCGATGCTCTCAAAAAGTTCAAAATGAAAAACAAAAAAAGCCAAACAAAAAAGCCAAACACCCAAACTAATCGTTTGCCTTGTATGGCCAAGTCCACTCATTTGAATTCCAAATGTATCTGTGTAGCAGAGTGAAATTAGACGGTGTACCAAATGACATTTTGTTTCTACCTACAGCCCTCTTCTTCTCTACTGTCGGTGTGTAAGCCAAGTTTTCATTTGGTTCGGTGGCTAATTACAATGTAATTGCTGTCTATTGTATACCACAGATGAAATGTGCTGTAATAGCAGAGAACAGTTTGTTCTTTTAATTTAAGCGTTTGCAGTTACAGCAGAGACATTTGCTATGCAGTGAACATGAGACATACACTCACATCATTACGTACACATTTTCAAATGCTTGCTAACACAAAATCTAAATCAGCCAATCACAAACTCAACAACAATGCATTTAGGTTTGCAAAACCATGCATCTAAACAGAGGAGGAGGGTGGGTTAAGTGTCTGCGGTATGGCTGGTGGTGCTGGTATGAGTATTTCATAAACTGCTGATCATCTGGGAATTTCACACACAGCCATCACTAGGGTTTAGAGAAAATGATCCAAATAAAAATAATATATCCATTGAGCAGCGGTTTTCTGGGAAAACCATCTTGTTTATACCAGAGATCATAGGAGACTGGCCAAAATGGTTTGAGCGGATAAAAGGCGGCAATAACCCTAATAATCACTTGTTAAAACCTAGGTATGCAGGAGCCAATCTCTGACTGTACATTACATTGAACCTTAAAGCAGATTGTCTACTTTAGCAGAAAACCACACCGGGTGCCCCTCCTGTCAGGCATGGACAGGCATTAAAGACCACAATTCACACATGTTCACAAAACGTTGCCTGTTCCGATAAGTCTCGATTTTCTGCCGTAAAATTTGGATGGTATGACTAACATTTGCAGCACCTTGTGAATATATACCATTAAGAATTAAGAAATTAAGGCAGTTCTGAAAATAAAATGGGGTCTGGTCTGTTTCTAGCAAATGAACAGGAAAGTGGGTGTACATGGAAAACGTGAGGCCTTGCCTTGCTTGACCCTAACTGGTGTAACGGCCAAACAGAATATTCTGTTTTAGCATCTACTCCGCAATAATGTTGGAACTGAATGTAAGGGAGTGATGGAATGCGGCAATTTCAGTAAAACATGATAGAAATAGGGCTCCTGACTATGTGAATACCTGCTATCAAATTTAACTCAAAATTTGGAAGCCCTAGTTGGACTATACTTCTATCTTGTTACACTATCTTGTAGGTAGATTGCGGCTAAAACCCTGCTCATGAGTTGCCCATTACTACAGTAGCATCCTAATTCTGAAATGTATCAGTGACGAATGACAACAACATACAACTGCAAGCAACACCCTCCTCCCCTCACCTAGTTTTATGATTCCATACTGTAGCAGCACCCAGCTTGGTTATCGCTGCCCACTCGTTCTAAAGATATCATGGAGAATGGTGCTCCACAGATACTTGAAACTTCATACAGCTGAGATGAAGCCAAGCATCATGCGAGAGATAAAACATTCCAGTGGTGCTGCCCCACTATCGTAAACTTAAGAGATTTAAGAACATAAAGCTGCAGGGTGGAAGATTGGATGCAGATGTGTGAAAGCCATCTGTCAGTCATCTGTTGCCATGAGAACAGATCGCGCTTCTACAGTGCGCTAGTACGGTGCAGTATCAGGAAAATTTCCTTATGCAAAATGCATTTTGGAAGTGTGTATAGAAGACTTACAGTCAGGTATCTGGCATCAAGGTCTACTTTCTTCTCCAGCTCAGACAGCAGCTCAGTGTGGAAGCACTTTAGCTGCAGAGAGAGAGTGAAAAAGGACAAAGATAAAGTTTACCTAGTCACACGAAGCAGGCTTACATGCGTAGTCATTCTGAATATAGATTTATATCATTTGATAGGATCCACGTTATCTACTAAGCACCGGGAAAGTCAAGGAGGACAAAAATAACGCACCATTTCCTCTAGCTGCACTTGAATTTGCCGATGGACCTCGGCCATCTGAAAGAGCACATCCCCTGCAAAAAAAAAAAAAGCACACAAAGGTCATGCAGCGACCTGAGAAACTGAGATTAACGAAACAGAGAACAGTGTAGTGACCCCTGTCGTGCACTAAGACCATGCTGTTGTAGAAGACACAAAGACAAGACAAGCAGACACAGTACATGATGGAAAAGTCAACAACGAAACAGGGCGACTTGAGAAAAAAAACAAAAAACAAAAAAAAAAAGCACAGCAACAGAATCAAGGTGAAGGAAGGTGAAATGTGAGTTGGGGTCTTTAAAACAGATTAGGCGCTTCAAAAATGTTGTACAAACCAAGAGAATTATAAACAAATCATCTGAGTCTACAAAATTACAATTTGTGGAGCTCAAAATGTGTGTGTGTGCCTTTCTTTACAAAGGCCACTAAAATAGTCAAAAGAATAACACTTTAAAGAAGTAAAGGAGACATGCAGCCAGCTAATAAGGTTTGTGGTTTTATATACCTACACACAGCCTCTTCTGAATATGTAATGCATGGTAAAGAAAAGGCATATAAACAAAGAATGAGCAGGAGACAGAGGGCAGACTTGAACAGACACACAGAGAAAGAATCAAAGAAAGAGAAAGCAGGCGCAGACCGCGATGGTGAATACACACGCAAAAACGCACCCCGACACACACAATTTAAGTAAGTTGTTGTGGACAGCCCAAGCCGGTGCAAGCAAGCATTCATTGTAGGTGCTACAGGTATGCAATAGTGACAAAAATGCTATCTTTGCTGTTTTATCAATAACACTACTTAGGTGACACATTGGCAATGTATATCCTGGGGTTGTTTTCAAATGTTATTTCAAACCACCGGTGGCAGCATTCGTCTTGCCATCTGTTGATTTCCTTATCATAAGACACTTGTGGAACGATTCCACTAAGGTTTGCTGGGTGTGTTTTTGCCCTGGTTTCTTGGCTTCCTGTCATGGCCAGCTGACTCCTGCGTTTTGTCACAATCTTCATGTTTTGCATGGTGGTTAGACTGCAGATGTTGAAACATTTAAGCCGTCAAGCCGCCTTTAACGGCAACCGATTTCCAAAATAGTTTGCAGATCGATGTGTTTTGAGCAACTAAATGTTCAAAGCTTAACATTTAAAACTGTAGTCAGTTTCTATGCTACCATCTGTTCAAAACTCGGTTCACGATTCAGTAAACATTGATTCCGCTCAGTACAGAGTCTAAGCTGCATTTATAGTGTGTTTATTTTTACATCTACAGTACTATACTGCTCACAAATTACATTATGAAATACCCCTTATTGTTTTATGAGCAGTGTACAAGTCTTAGAGCAAGCAAGTCCCCATGGGTTCTAAAAAGGTTGGTTAAAATAGCCATCCATAAGGAAAACAGGAATTGTGCAACACTTTTAGGCTCCAGTTAGCTTAGCAGCAACATCTTGACAATGAGAACCGAGACGCCACTGTACATATTTAAAATGTTTTGCTGGAAATATTGCAAATAAAAATAGGAAACTTTAAAATATTATATTATGAGCCTTTCTTGGATCCAACCAGGTGCAATATAGAAGCTGGTTGTCATCCACATAATGGTGAAAAGTAACATGGAACATTACAAAACATTTTACAAAGTGGAAGAAGATAAATAATAAAAAAGAAGAGGGCCACGGCTAAGCACTGAACCACTCCAGATGTAACGGAGGAAACCAGAGAGGTGAAGGTCTTAAGCTTGATGAACTGGGTACGGTAGGAAAGCTATGATTTCAATCATTTCATTGAAATCTGTATAATGTCAATAGAGGATAATCTATTGACGAGAGTGGAGCGACAGCCAGTATCAAATGCAGCACTGACGTTAAGAAAAATGAGAATAGAAAATGAACAAGAATCAGCAGCCATAAGATAATTAGTCATTTTTATAAGTGCAGCTTCTGTGTTATAGAGATGGTGAAACCAGACAAAAACTGTTCATACAGGTTATTATAAGACAAATGAGTATGGAGTTGAAACTCAAATTCAAATTTAGATTTGAAATTGGCAGTGATAAGAGGAACCAAGGAAGGAAGACGAGCTGTAACTAAAACAGTGGGAAAAGGATCTAACTGACCAGTAGATTACTAGGCTTAAATATTAAATCTGAAAATTCTGAGGTTGTAGAAAAGTGATAAGGGGAAGATTTAAAAGGAGGAGAACACTCAGAAACAGTACTGGCAACAGGGTAAGAAAAATGAATTGCAAAGGCAGTTGAGCATGAATGAAATTGAAACCTAGAAGAGCTTGAATAATGTCCTTTTATAGTGATAAAAGTGATTTATGTTTACCGTCATTAGACGGCACTGGTCACACCACTGCAGTGGCGTTTTAGCCATTATTTACTGCCAACCCAATGGCTAGGTGGACAGGCCATTATCGAATCGCTGCCAATTTAGAGTCACCAAATGACCTATCACGTATGTCTTTGGACTATGGGAGGAAACCGGAGTACCTGGAGTAAAACCACGCAGACATGTGAATAAGCCAGAACAACTTTAGAGGTTTCCTATTGTCAGTCGGGTCAATCAGAAACGACCATTTGGTTAAACCGTAATAGGTCCCATCTCTGAATGGATATATTATGCAAATGAAGATATTTTATCAAAGAGGTTTTTAAGCAAATTATCCTCTGTTCCTATATCACAAACACCACACGTACCAGAGACACACCACAGACACATCAGAGACACACACACACACACACACACACACACACACACACACACACACACACGAACAGCAGCAGTCTCTGTAGACGATTTAATCTGATTACACCTAATCAGTTGTGATCACAACCCACAAGCTTACACACTACAGGGTTCAGCTGACTGTTCCCCCTGGCTGAATCAATTAAAGAAATGCAGTGTTGGAGCTGGCCACAGAAAGTCAGCTTGTAAGAGTTCTACATAGTGTTACTCAAACTCCAGTCCGACCAGTAATGGACACCAGCACTTCAGGATACAATATAAAGACTACAAAAATTAAATAAAAACAACAATCATTATGTGACATGCTATCTACGCCTTGTGAGCAAATGGTTCTAGATACAGTAACTCCTCATAGTATTACTGTAACTCATCTTAGTATTACTCATATCTTGGCACACAATTATGACAAACAGTGCAACTGTCCAGCAACACAAAAGCAGTTTATCTGCCAGAATATGCCCACTGTTTGTTCTTTGGCAAGTCAGTGAACCAAAATCATTGGCAAAGCAACAGTTCAGCGGCTTCGAAAAAATAAATGACCATATATTGAAGTTCACATGCTCAAGCACATTTCAGAGAATGTTGCTACTAAAGTAATTTTCATAGTCCAGTGGTGTTTATTAAAATACAGCAGTTGAAATTTATTTGCTTAATATGAAATCGTTTTACTTAATGACACAACTCATTTCATCTATGCAAATGTAAATATTATAAATCAGTTAAATTCTTTACTAAAGCTTATTTATTTAAGAAGTCAGTCATGATAATTGTCCCTCCTTTAGATTGACAGTTGGTTACATGGTTCCTCCCCTTGACAGGTTGACCGCTCGATTCGTAGAAATGCCTAGCATTAAGAATGGGAAAATAAAAAGTGCACTACCCAATAAAAATGCTCATTATGTATTATTTTTCCACACAAAAAACACATCCAACATTACATGTCCTGCCAGTCAGGTTTGTGCACCTGGCCATGGTTCAAAATGACACATGGTGCTCATTCAATGATTGTTAATCTTTTGTCTCTTAGTGGCTAAATAATTGCACTGTAGAAAAGGTTGCATTAAGAGACTGTTAGCTGGGCTTCAAATGGGATTACACAAGGAGTATGAATGTGGTAAACAATCTGCATGATACTGATTATTTCATTTGCTAAACTACTGAGTTCCACCAATATTAATGAAAAGACACAAGATAAAAAGTTTGTTAAATAGTTTAATAAGTTTGGCAGAGGGCTTCCATTGCCTTCCAAAATGAAATATCACCCTAATTGTTGTAAGCAGTATATTTACTTACCCAACAACCCATATAGCTAGCCAAGCTAGGTAGGTTACCCATCTATCCATATATCTACCCATCCAGCTACTAGCCACTCAGGTTTCTCTTTATCTATCAATCTACTCACCCATTTGCTCTCTTCTAGCTACAGCCATAAGCATTGCACAGTGAAAATGCCTAGAAGTCTAGAAGTTGAGGTGAACAATTTAAGTGGAAATTTTAATTAGCATTATTAAACCTTCTTTACTTTGTTTACTTCAGAGTTCCAAACTGCCTCTTCTCCCAAGCTTTTGGTGATGAACCAATGATCACAACACTGCATTCTGATCAATCCCAGGTTGGAGGACTCCAATAAAACTATAAGCGTGTAGTTACCAAACGCATGCCCAGCATCAGGATGTAATTTAGTTGGCCTGCGTATTTCTGATGAAGCCCAGCTGTTGTGGCTTTCAAATGCAACTGTTTAGATTACAATAAAATACGTATAGCCCGTAGTAGTAAATTATATGTAAATTATATAATAGCAAATTATACACAGCAAAAACAAAATGGATTAAAAACTTTAGAAATACTGGTGGGGCTGGGCCTGGTGCCTTTAAGAAGGATTTAAAAGATTTAAAGATTAAGGGACGGTTGGAAGGTTGTGTTGAGCTTCACTGAGATAAGCTGCAAATTAAACATATGCACAGAATCCAGCTAATACACCGATGTTGAGATGATACATGTATATCTGGTTTTAACATGTTCTGAATTCCAATTTGTCTTTAAACCGCTAACTCTGTCCTTTTTTATTAGTTATGTAATGATTATAACTTCACTGTGTTTAAACGTTTAGACGGTCCCTTAATGGTGCCATTATGATTGCTGAGCCAGTTACGGGATTTTAAATGAAACGGCCACTTCAGAGTTACAATCTACTTTTTACATGCATTTAGCAAACACAAACATTTATATTTGAAGAAATAGCAGGCAAAAATACTATACAGCGAGAAACTGCACTCTACCATGGCGCTATACTGTAGTTTTCAATATAATGGTCAAATGATTATGTTATTCAAAAACTCATTCATATTGTTTGGCGAATATGTAATGGTAAATTACACATTTGTATTAATTAGGGGTGGAAATCTCTACGCACCTCACGATTCGATTACGATTCAGAGGGCAATAAATTATGATGCATTTCGATTCGGTTTTTTCCAAACGGAGGTTTTTTTCTTTACCATGTGACTACATATTATAACAAAAAATAAACAGTTTAATATTATTGAAGTATCAATTTTCGCTTTCTTTGCGCCTTTTCTCCGTTGCGCTTCTCTCAAGTCTCGCTTTCGCTTCAAAAGTTTAGCAGTTTAGCAGTCTGACTCTAAGCCTCATTATTAAAAGGCATAATCGTTAAAACTAGCTGATATGAGAAAACACAAGCACACCGCTTCCGTGTTCATCACCGACCAGTGGTGTTCTTTCGCTGATGTAGGGGGGCTCAACTCCAGCAGCCAATGATTGCCTAGACCCCCCCCCAAACTCAAAATAGATGTTACAGAACTCCATGTTCTTGTGTAAGAACAGAAACTGGTCTCCCTGTTCAGATGCAAGTGTGCTCGATTATTGCCATTTGATAATCGATTCAGAATCGTTCATGTCTGAATCGCGATGCATCGAAAGTTCACATTTCTCCCCAACGCCTAGTATTATTATACTTCTAACATGCGGAGTGGTACCTCCAACCCTTTGTGGTGTGTAATAAATAAATCAGTGCCGTAACCAGGCAGTGACAAATAGCCCCGGGCTCTTCTATGTAACAATTGATCTCTTCTAAATAAATGCAGTCCTTCCAAGAGGTACCACACGTTTGTTTTTAAGCAGTAGTAGAAACAGTGTAATAATAGCATAGTGCAACACAAAGCAGCTATTGTTTAGTGTGGTTTTAGGGAACGTCCACAGACAGTAAGACTTTTATTGAGGTGTTTAATAGAATGTTGTTTTTTTATAGAAACTTCTCGATCTGGTAACTACGTCACCAGAGTTCCTTCTAAGAGCCACCCAAAATCAACTTCTGAAAACTTCAAATGTCGAGAAGCACAGCGAGAAGGTCCCGGGTTCAATCCCAGGGTGGAGCGGCCTGGGTCCTCCCCGTGTCTGCGTGGGTTAACTCTGGGTATTCCAGTTTCTCATGTTGCGTGTTAGGTTAATTTGTGACTCTAAAGTGGCCCTTAGTGTGCGACTGTGTGTGAACTACGACGGAGTTGTTCTCGCCCTTGCGCCCAGAATTACCGGGTGGGCGCCAGCTGGCCTGCGATCCGTGTGGATTAAGCGGAAGATAATGAATGAATGAATTTCAAATGCCCTTGCTTCTTCAGGACAAGAAACATTTAAGATTTCAGCTGTTAAGAAACATTGCATGACCTTGCATAATATTTTAAACCAACAGAAGGCTACTAACGCTGTCTTTTAGCCTGTTTAACTGAAGTCATCATCCATTTGAATGCCTTGTATGCCGACTTGACTTTACAGGCAATTCAATCTTGTGTTTGGGTTACTAAAAAGTAAGGACCTTCTGTTGGATTGTTTCCCGCTTTGAGATCTGAAAAGTCTGAATTGCAGAAAATGAATGTTACATACCACTGACACGCGCATATTTATTCGCGCACACACAAGAATACACGTGCACGTACATGCTTTCTTTGTACTTTCTATGACTCCTTCCATCTCGCGCAAATCTAAAAAGGCTAAAGCACAGGAGCAATTGTAGCCTGTCAGTATGCCTCTACCCATTAGCGAGTACATATGTTTGTTTGCGCACATGTGGGTGTGTGGGGGATTTGGGGATGCACAGTCTCTTCAGATGAACATTCTTTGTATCATAGGAACACCCAATACATCCATGACATGCGTTTTGTAAGATGAAACTCAAAACAGTAACGGAATACTGTAGCTGTGAGAGGAGGAGAAGGAAGAAAGAGACATGAACAAAGGTCAAGTGTGGATTAGTGTGGGGTGTCGTGGAAACCGAGGAAATGCGGCGGCTCCTAGCCAGAAGAGGCGAGATCTGAAAAGACGAGCACTCTTCACAAAATGGTGGGCTTTTCTGTCTCCTCTCAACAGCTGTCAGAGAATTGCTGCTTGCACAAACAGGGGAGGATTACATCATTCTACAACACTTTGAGCAGGAAACAACATACACGACCAAGAGTGTGGTGTGACAAATCGAAATAAAACCTGCAAACAATATTTTCACAACACGCTCTCAGGCTCAGACCATTTCAACCAGTTTAACTATACCAGCTTAGGTTTTAGTAAAAACAAGCACAGGTTGTGCTGACTAGTTGTAATACTGTGTACTGATCTATATTCAGGCACAGTCCACTTTATTCAAATGCATGTGTAAAACACTATTACGTAACAGTTGCTGTTTGACAAATGAGCCTCAAACTGCCTGCTACCAGATGAAATATGGTAGTGTATACAAGGCTGGGATGGGCTACAGGGAAACAGGCAAGCAGCTTGGTGAGAATGAAACGACTGTTGGCGCAGTTATTAGAAAATGGAAGAAACACAAGATGACTGTAAGTCTTCCTCGGTCTGGGGCTCCATGCAAGATCACACCTTGTGAGGTAAGGATGATTCTGAGAAAGGTCAGGAATCAGCCCAGAACTACAAGGGAGGACCTGGTCAAGAGAGCTGGGACCACAGTCTTAATTATAACTGTTAGCAATACACTACAGTGTCATTGATTTAGGGCACGCAAGGTCCCCCTGATCACGCCGTCAAATGTCCTGGTCCATATGCCAATGACCATCTGGATGATCCAGAGGAGGCAAGAAAGAGGTCACGTGAACAGATAAGACCAAAATAAAGCTTTTTGGTATGAACTTCTTTTGCCGTGTTTAGAAAAAGAAGAAGGATGAACACTGACCCAACCGTGAAGCATGGGGGTGGAAACATCATACTCTGGGGGTGCTGGGGGTGTGAAACCTAAAATACCTAGAGAAGATCTGTATGGAAGAGAGGGCCAAAACACATGCTGTAGCGTGTGCAAATTTGGTCAAGAACTACAGGAAACGTCTTACATCATATACGTTTATCTTGGGTTCATCAGACCACAAAACATGGATCCAGTAGTCCATAGTCTTCTCGCCTTCAGCAACTTGGTGGTGTATGGTCTAAACACTGACAGGTTGAGTCCCCACCCCTTTAACCTAATGCTGACAACATACTTACGTCCATTTTCAAACACCAACCTCTGGCTTACCCAAAATTAAAGATATCTGCTACCTATTTACACCATAGACCTTGTAAAACTAACGAGTCGCATGATACCAGGAAGGGGAAACTGGCTAATTGGGTACAACTTGGCCATTTTCACTTCGGGGTGTACTCACTTTTGTTGTAAGTGGTTAAGACATTAATTGTTGTGTGCCGAGTTATTTTGAGGGCACAGCAAATTTATATTATTATACAAACTGTAGCCGGACTACTTTACTTTGTATCAAAGTGTCTTAACTTCAGTGTTGTCCCATGAAAACATAATAAAATAGTTACATATATGTAAGGGTTGTACTCATTTTCGTGAGATCAGCTAAGATTTGCTGCAGTTACACTTAGCTGAACCCAATAATAGCTGCAATCCTAATTCATAGTAGTTCCTTACCAATGCATGTTAGACATATAATAATAAATACGTGGACTTACGTGAATTATAAGTGATATAATAGCAATTTAACAGCACTCAGAAGCCATTACGGTATAGCTACAAGCTCTTATGACAAAACATGTGAAACCACTGATAAAGGAAGAGAGAGTCTGAGAGCCTTGGATCTAGTAAACACAAACAAAGCAGGTCTTTATCTTATCTAAGAGTTACGGCATGAGCAGATAGTAGCCATGATCACAAGAGAAGCCTGTATCTCTCCATGTTTATTACCTTCAAGCCACACATAACCCCGGTCTTATTTAAACCACCATACCTGCATCTTTGTGATTAGGGTGAAGTGGTCTTTAGTGACACATATAATAGTAAAGCATTGTTTATTGATTTTAGAAGCCTTTAAATTTAAAACAACTACAATTTAGATAGGACCCTTAAATATGCAGAGTTTGAGAAACTTCAACGTGAACCGTTAAAAGGCCACGTGGTGGCATACGTTGACCATTTTTTTGACCTCTCTGGTCTCATAGGCATCTGGGATGGACAGCGGAAATGTGCAATGTACAGACCAAGCAGTGTTGCAGGTCTTATTTGGAAGAAACTGACACAGTGTGCTCTGGCCCAAAACCAAAAAGGACCATTCAGATGATTGTCAGCGACAGGGCCAAAGGACATGGTTTATGCAGTAAAGTGTATAAGAGATTTTAGAGAAACATTAATTCTTTTAAGGTGACCTCTAAGGTGATTATTTACAAAACAACCCAAAAGTCAAATCAGAAAAAGTCTTGAATATGGAAATATTTTTTCATCACAAAATTGCCCCCATCCCAACTTCTTTTGAAATGCCTAGCAGGAATGAAATGAAGGATTGGATGTTTATTAGCAAATAAAATGAAGTTGACCAGACAAAACATTACATATCCTGGGTTCCTACTGTCTGCAACAATATGAAAGTGAAGTACATGTACGATGATGCATTCTTTTCTTATTTGTACAGTTCGTTTCTTGACCAGTGGGTATATTCCTGTATTGTTGATTCCATAATAAGTTGTTTGAATTTACACTTACTTTTATGACATTTAGCAGACAACCTTATCCAGAGCGACTTAAAACTGATATAGTCAATTTAAACAATGGTATGTTAAGGGCTGTGCTTAAGGACCCAACTGTGACAGCTTGACAGAGGTGGGACTTTCAGTCCAGAGTCAGGTCTAATCCAGTACCTTAACTACTAGCCTACCACAGTTTGCATTTCATCAAGGTAGGCGGTGAAGTTGGTTCGTAAGTGCTTTGACAAGCCTTACAGTGATGCCAGAACGGAATGCATCAGCCCTGTGTACCAGACTACATGCTGTGTAAATCAATATTAAAGGTAGATCATTAGTCTACTGCCTACACTGTAGATGGCCTCATGGACTTTGTTGCTGGCTTGTGTGTATCACTCACCTTCTCACCTCATCTGCTTTGCAATTTAGGTCACTGAGGGCTTGCTTTTGTTTGTTTGTTAATTTGGCTTCTTTAATGTGGCTATCTGCATCAGTGACCATCTTAGCGACACACACAAGGTTATATCCATACACAAATAATCCAATGCCGATTTAGAGTTATCAATTAAGCAAACATGCACGTCTTTGGACTGTGGGAGGAAACCGGAGTTCCTGGAGTAAACCCACGCAGACATAGGGAGGACATGCAGACTCCACACAGAAAGGACTTGAGCAGCTCCACCCTGGGATTGAACCCGGGACCTTCTTGCTGTGAGGCAGCAATGCTACCCACCGAGCCCCGGAGCCACCGTGCTACCCCTGAGCTTGCCATCAGATGACAGGGCCCTGTAGTTAGCTACTAGCATCCATGTGCTTACACCTCCCCCTTATGCATTTTGCAAGACAGATTTGATGATAATGTTATCAGACTCAGTGGCCCCTTAAGACTGCAAGCAGGATTTGGAATACATACTCAGAAGAAATCTATGCACTTGATACACAAGTCACACATTTACAGCTGCTAAATGGTCTCAGTGTGATCACGTTTTGAACACTTCTGAAGGTTAAAGAAGGTGTTCTCCCTTTTGAGAGACCCCTGGTATGTCGGCTTTAGAGGCTGCTGTTAACCCTGATCTTAAAGTGCATATCTGTCAAGCGGTCAGTTAAAACATTTAGAAGTCCATGTGACGTTTGCCTTTACGAGATTAATGAAGACGGCCACATTATGGTCTATTCTAATTTAGGAATACCTGAAAAATGACGCTAATGTGGTCAGTTTGTCTAACATGCTCCTGTCAAACTTGTATGTTTTCAGAAGACTGCCATGGTAGCGGTTTACTGAAGGTGACGATGTTGTCGTTTCAATGAGCTGCTCCATAATCTTGATTCATTCGATGTTGGTACGTCTTGCAATGCTACTTCTCCTGGTCTTTTCCAGTTTTTTCCAGCTTACTTGTATTTGTTACATGTTTGAAGCTGTTAAGAGATGAATGAACAAAGGCCTTTATGCAGATACAAATGTTTGCTGCTTAAGAGGTTATCAGCTTGCACTTTAAAGCATTCCTTCAAGATTTGCCCAGATCAAAGATTTTTAGCAATACTTTTACTCAAAAGAAAACAAAGCTTGGTTAAAAGTTTGCCTTCTAATAGGGATTTGTTTATAAGAACTTCGGTCAGCTCTCGCTCAATGCCTTGTCTTGCCCGTATTGTGAGCTAACGGGCTTTTTTTTTGTACCCACAGCTTTGTCATTTAGCCTTCATCACCCGAACTAACCACCACCCTTCGAGTCCAAACTACAACAATAACAACAGATGTGCATCAGGGATTTGACAGTAATAAACTCAAACAATGGATTTACTGCTCAACTGACCTGGAATCCTGGCCTGGCCACTAATTGCTAACATGAGTTTGCATTTTCTCCCTGTGTCTGTGTGGGTTTTCTCTTGGAACTTGGTTTGCTTGAATATTCCTAAGACAAGTAGCCCTAGTGAGTGAGGGAGTGAGTGAGTATGTTTGGCGGTGTATGGCGGTGGTTTGGGACCATGTCTAGGGTTGTTTACTACCTTCCAGTATGAAAATGTGATGCTGTAGTGAAGAAATATGGCTGCACTTTATGTCCCTCTTTTCTCATTTGTCTCAAATGTCCAAATAATGTTTTGGTGTAATTTGTTGTTTTTATCCTAACCACCATACTGTTGTTATTCCATATTATGTTTGAAATTGATATCAACCGTTTGTCTGATGAACGCTAAAACACAGCTCTAACAGACCCTGAATGCTCCTGGCATTTCACAAATTTCAATTTACAGCTCCCAAATGTATAAATCAGGTTTTTACAGATGGAGGAGCATGTGTGTGTATTACCCAGTACATCAGGTCATATATGACTACGGTGACCTCATCTAGAGTATGGCCAGGTCAAGAACTGACTAATGACCCAGTAATAATCCTTTCAAAGTAGTATTATCAACTTAAGTAGCACAAAGAAGGAACTGTAGAATAGAAAGAGAGAGAGAGAGAGAGAGAGAGAGAGAGAGAGAGAGAGAGCAATGAAATGACAGAGAAAAGGTGGGAAAGAGACTTGAAGATTATGTGTGACTAGAGTTGACAGGAATACCTGCTTTAGAAGTGACGGTAAGAATGAGGGATCCTCACAGCACAGCTTGTGTGCTTCCACAAAAAATAGAGGGGTGAAGAAAGAGCATACTACTCCTCTCTTGGAAAACATGCAGGGTTAGGTGCAAAATAATAGAAACAATAATAAAAAAAAAGTCTTCTATGGATAAAAACAACTTTAACCTTATATACAAATCAGGAGGACCCATACACAGCTGGTAAAGAAGTAGTAGTAGTTACTGTGTGTGCAGGACTACACTTTATAGCAAAACTAAAGACCCATCCATACTAGAGACAAAGTGGCAGGTGATTTTTTCATGTCCAAACAGAAAATCACTAAACTAGGATGACATCACTAAAAGCAGACACAGTTTCAGATAGACAGGACCAGGTAGGGATTTTCTCATAAAAAATCATGTTCATTATTACATTCATTCAGTATAATCTACATGGGATCAAGTGGTGCCCACCAGCAACTTTGGGCGCAAGGGCATGAACAACCGTAGACGGGATGCCAATCCATCGTAGAGCAAACACACGCATGCATACGCATGCACACAAGACACAGTCAAGCGCACACACTAATGGCCACTTCAGAGACACCAATTAACCCAATATGACACCCAATGTCTTTGGACTGTGGGTGGAAACCGAAGTACCCAGAGTAAACCCACACAGACAAGGGGAGGACATGCGGACCCCACACAGAAAGGACCCAGACCGTCCCACTCTGGGATTACACCTGGGACCTGCTTGCTGTGTGGCAGCGGCACTACCCACCGAGCCACCGTGCTGCCCGTGTTCATTATTTGAAGGAATTAAATTTAAATAATGAAGTTTGTCTATATGAGTCAATCAAATATTCATCATTTGTCCTAAATCACAACTGCTTGATAGATTGGGGAGTTTTTAGGGAGACATTTTAATAATTCCAATTCAGATTCTGCTTAATCAATAATAAGTTTAGATGCATAATGGTGCAAGACAAATGTTTAAAGATTATATACAGCGACATCAAGATTACGTTATACACTACAGGTGACAAAGTTTTAACTGACGCTGGCAGTACTAGATATGCTAGTGAGGTGCTAGCGCACTCGCTATGGTCTGTGGGAGTAATGTGCGAAAGTCAAACACTTAACGTGAACAACAAACTTGGCTTAATACTAGAACGATGTCTTGGAGACACCAAACTTCTACTAACTGCTAGTGGTGGTGTGGTGTGGTGTGGTGTGGTGTGGTGTGGTGTGTGTAGTAGCTCGGCAACAGAAGCATCCTCTCTAAGGTTAGTTATTGCCTTGCTTCTTGTGTTACTGGTTGGACCCTGGCAACCTATGACCCTGAATTGCATATATAACTAAATGAATAAATGTACACATAATAATAATAATAATAATAATAATAATAATAATAATAATAATAATAATACAGAATGAGAAATGCCTTTAAGCATTCATTAAAACTCCAGGAAAACACCATTTCACACACGTTACAACATTCCTCAACATCTGCTCTTAGAGTTCTAGTCAGTTTTCAATAAACATATTTTCTACTCCTTTTTTTTTTTTTTTAGAATACAGAATCAGTTTTCAATCCCAAAAACAGTTGGGACGGTAGGGGAAAAATGGTTTAGGTGGTGGCGTTAAATCAGCTTCTTGGTTTACATTTACATTATACAGCAGACTCTCTTGTCCAGAACCACTTACAACTTATATGGTCTTACAATTCAAGCAATCGTGGGTTAAGAACCTGAACTGTCTGCCACTGCTTTGGCCGAGGTGGGATTTGAACCCTGGACCATCAGGTAAACAGTCCAGTACCTTAACCGCTAGGCCACCACAGCCTCAATTCAGATGATTTCTTGATGCAGTGCCATCTGAGGGATCGAAGATCACGGGTCCTTGTCATTTAACTCAAGGTCATCCCTTCAGATTACACCATTTAACAATATTATGCAATGTAGAGGAAGTATTGTGTAATGTCAAGTCAAGTCAACTCCATTTATATAGCGTTTTTTACAACGGAGCATTGTCTCAAAGCAGCTTTACAATCTTATTAGGGCTGCAACAACAAAACGAAAAAATAGATATTATCGATTCGTTGTGTCTTACTCGCCTTTACATATCCGCTTACGTCACCTGCGGTGCTTCATCGATGCTGGGGAAAAAATGAATCAGAACGACTTGAACGGAGCGACAAGGAAATTTCCAAATAAGTTTAACATTAAGAAGTTAATGCATTCTAGAAAAGAGTCATGACTGACACAGAGAAGAAGGTTCGGCTTAAATCCTCAAAAGTGCGCTTCACGCAACTAAGAAATGTGTAACATGCAAGCTTTGCAAAAGTGATTTGACTTGGCACAGGAGAAAACAGTGATAATACAGAACCTGAAACGGAAACATCTTAGAGTAACGGATGAGGATTACCATGTGAACTGGCATAGCATAGCACGGTTCATGCTGTTTTTTGCTTGTTAACTGGATAATGGCAGTGATTTATGTGTGTGTTACTTTTAATTTAAGTGTAATTACCTTAAGCAGTGCTTATTTTGTTTTATAAACAGATATAACTTGTACACAGTTGTAGTAATTATTAAGCTTAATTTGTAATTTTCTGACAGCGTATGAGTGAAGACACTGCACTGTCTGGCAGGATAAAATGTATTTAGACAGGGTTTAAGGTAACATACTTGAGCTACTCTAATTAGTGTAATTAGATATTTACACATTATGTTACATATTGTGCCAGTGTGTGCTTATCTCAGCTTTTACAATTTTGTTACTTACTTGCTTTATACTAATGCTGTAAATAAAACATTTATTAACCTGTTTAAATTGATTTATCTATACTCATGCTATACTGTCTTTCTCATTCCAGAAAACAATAGCAGTTTTAAATCTTATTTAATTTAATCTATTATTATTATATTATTATTATATTATATAATAATGAATGTAAGCAATTATTTTCTCTGTTATTCAATGCTCTATTTCCGATTAAAATATTTTTAAAAATATCCAATTCATCGATTAATCGAAGACGAAAAAAATAATTGACCGATTAATAGATTATTAAAATAATCGTTAGTTGCAACCCTATTCCAGTCTCTTGAAAGCGGTTCCACAGTATGCTAATCACACTTTGGGATGTTCCACGTGCTGTTGCCACTGGCTCTCCAACATCTAGAAAAGCTGTAAGAGCAAGTTTATTTATCAGTGTAGTAAATAAACTGAGTAGTGAAGTATCTGTCAAGATGCATTCTGCACTAGTTGAAGTTTATTTAGAGATTTACTACCGCATCCAGCGAGTAAAGCATTATAGTAGTCCAACCTCGAGGTTAGAAATGCATGAACCAGTTTCTCAGCATCTTTAAAGGAAAGGATATTTCTAAGTTTTGCAATATTATATAACTTACAGAAAGCAATTTGTGTGATGATGTTAATGTGCACGTTAAGGGAGAGATCTGAATAAATCTAACACCTAATTTTTTTTAATGTTGGACTGGGCATTACTGAACAGCCGTCCAGGTTTAGAATAGATGCAGCAGTTAGAGGCGCGCATCCAGACATTAAAGAGGGCCTGGCCAGGTCTGTCTTTCACAATCTTGGGTCCAACTAATAAAACCTATATGTGAATCTGAGCTAGCCTTCTCTAATGTCTGGATGCACGCCTCTAACACTACAATCTTCTCTGTCACAGTCTTCTCTCTTCTCTAGCTACAAGCCTACACCTATCACAAACAAAATTTACACTGATGAAGGAAGAAGAATAGCTAAATATGCCACACTCAGCACAGGGAACAAGCACAACAGAAGTCATGTTACTGCTACAACAATGAATCAGTTAAATGTACTTAGCTTCGGGTGAGGTTGTGGGTTGATGGTTTAGGATGTGAGCACAGGTGACAGTAGACTTGCTGTAGATCCTCGTACACTGGAGCTGGTGGTCCAACACATTGTCGATTAAGAGCAGATGGAAGGTCAGTAAAAGTCACGTTAATAGTTACCTGCAAAGAGAAACTGGGAAATGGCTGTAGAAAGTTATTCAATTAGACTATAGCAATGATAAAGTCAAAACGAAATATGATTTGGTGATTTGGTGAACAAACACACTACACTAAAAACAATTAACAGCATAAAAAAATAGTCCACTGGTAACAGGAAGGAAAACAGTTAGATTATTAAAGTATTGGTCAATTAAGTAATAGACAGAGAAGTGATTAACTAAGAAATAAAATGGCTAGGAACAACAAACTGCCAAGAGCTAGAAACATGAGTGCAATCTGTAACGCTGTAAGAGCAATAACTGCACTAGTCTCTGGTTGGCTGGGATGTTCCAAACACATTAATAAGCAAATGAGACATACTGTGCCAGTAACGTCCCCAGGAATGTACACGTATAAATCTGCACAAATAAGAATTGCAAAATACATATTTAAGAATAATTTCTTGTAACTAATTGCAAATATAAGATATACAAATTTTAAAACAATAATAAAAATGACTCAGAACACTGATAATAGCATTTTTTACCTGTCCCTGCTTTCTAGCTATACACTTTAGCATGAAATATAATTATTAAAGTTCTTCAGAGATGTAATATGTTTTGCATTGTTGTGTACTTTAAAATTATTTTTTGGAAGAAATCCATAATATTGAAATTAAAATCCACATTTTAGTTGTGTCTCTAGGTTTTCAGGAAGTCCTATTACCATAACACATTACCCCATCTGAAAAAGTCAGAACATTCCACGAGTCACACGTTCAACATGAAGTTGCATTTGTTAGATCTTCTGAGGGCCATGGGAAGACCAAAAGTCAGTTCTCCCCTCTTTTGTTTTGTATATTTGATCATATTGTAACTATGAGTGAGGAGGTCAATCTCAATGTTCTGTCCTGTTACGTATATTAATTCTTGGATTTTATTTGTTTATTCTAAAATACTAATTTGGATAAAATAACTAGAATATGCTCAATAATCTTGAGCATAGCATAGCTAGATATGTAGCTATATTTCATGTTTTTGCCAATTATCTGCTAAAAACTTTCAGTCCTGTTACTCGTATAAATAGTATTAGGACTAAGTGCCAGTAACAGGGGTAAATAGAGGCCTCTGTTTTATTGATTAATTAGTGTGAATGGTCAATGTAATACTATTCACACTTTTTAAAGTGTTACAGTTGAAATTAGTGAAGTTACTGAGGTCGTTGAGATTTAAGATCACTTGCACAATGTGGATACTAGATTTACAGTACTGCAAAAGCAGAATCGCTATTGTGCTCGATGTGATGCTGATATATACTTAGCAGCATAGCTAAAGGGAGAGAACCAGTAGTTCACAAAGAAAAAAACAGCCAAGAGGCAAGAGCCAACCTGAGTTATGGGTCATAGTCTAAATCTAAATCTAAAACTAAAAGCCTGAGTAAATTAGAATGTTTTAGCGTAGACTTAATAATGTGGAGATTGTCTGAATCTCTAACTAAAGTGGGAATTTTATTTCATAGCTGGGAAAGCTTATCCCCCTGCTGTGACTTTTTTAAAATTCTAGGTACTGAAAGAAGTCCTGCTCCCTGTGAGCGAAGTAGACGAGCTGGATTGTAAGAGTTCACTTTCACTTTGAGTTCACTCAGATAATGTGGAGCCAGACCATGTAGAGCTTTATTTGTTACAAGAAGTATTTTATAATCAATGTGAAATTTAACTGGTAACCAGTGTAGAGACGACAGAACAGGACTGATAT
>JAUZST010028518.1:0-29877 GCA_034779995.1 Parotocinclus haroldoi | reverse complement strand
TTACCATATTACCTTTAATTGCTAATATCCTCAATTATTATTCATATTAAATTAAATTTACACACATATACACACACACACACATATATATATATATATATATATAATTAAATATATTATATATATTATATATAAAATTATATATAATATATACTTATATAATACTAGCATTAATAGCATTTCAAACATACTAAACAATATTACAATAGAACACCTACAGATGTAGGCTGATTTTATTCAGTTCATAAGGGTTTCATAATTAAGTGAGTTTCATTAATTTATTTCTAATTTTAAAGTTCATTTTATTTGTATTCCATTTAATTTTATTGTTAAACGATTTTAGTCGCTCCCATCTCAGTGCCACAATACTAATGTCATTAGCAGACCCTTAATAATCATAGGCTGATGTTTTCACTCCATTTCCAGCTGTATTGCTTTACTATAGGGTGAGGTAAAGCCAATCGGAATTACACCGAGCATATTTACCAAGAGCTCCAGTTACCAGTCTGCATTTCACAGTCTGAGTAGCAGTGGATCTAAAAAAGATCATGTGCAAACTGAAGTCCTGCTTTAACACACGCACACACGCACACACACACACACACACCTGGTATATTGTCAATACTTAATTACGATTAGCATAGCCTAAGTGACAGTTAGTCTTGAAATCTTTTAAAGTGAATAAAAAGCTCTTTCCAACATACTCTTCACTATAAGGACATGACTGTACATTAGGAGCTTCTGGATGGTGGAAGACTGGGGTTCAGTGGGCTTCAGTGGGCTTCAGTCCAGTCAGCAGGGAAGTCTATTGTGATTAACTGAACATTTATAAATGTGTATGTACTTGATAAAAGTACGTACAATGACTAGAAACAGGATGGATAGTATGAAGTATTGGTACTGCATAAATCATGAAATGTGCTGTATTAATCCCAAATTACCCAAACTACACCTCTGAAGAGCTCCAGAACAGAACTAGGTCAATAAAGAAGGGTCTGGGGGGGGCCTGGATTCACTGGGTACAGGCACATATACACTCTGGTGGCAGTGCGTCACACTCGGCCATCGAGTAAACCTTGGTCCCTACGAAAGGCTAGAGCAGCACTGATCGTGCTAAAATTCCCCCAAATTTTCATGTTTTCATGTTTTTTTTTTAATATGAGAGGTGTGATGATTTTTATGTACTATTGCTGATCAGTTAAGCAATTTAGGCAGGAATTCGAAAAAGGACTTATCTGTTCTAAAACATCTCCAGAACTTTTGAAACTTAGAAATTGAGTTAGATTTCTATTTAATCCTGTTTTATTTAGCTTATTTTTATTTTTTACATATAGATGGTTTTTTTTTTGGTATTTTAGTGTTTTATGCATTGTCCTTAAGAAAATAATTCCGCTTCTTTACTTTTTCACCCATGATAACCCTGGATTGTCTTATCAGATTCCAGCCTTGATCATCAATCACTTATTTTATCTTGGAGACACAATTCTCTTACTCTCATACACACACACACACACACTCACTCACACACACACACACAAAGTCTCTTATCATTAACATAATGATTACTGTAGCTTATTAATGCTAAAAATACACCTTTCCTCCATCCTAACCTTATCCCCAGTAAGCAAAAGGAAAACATTTTGCACTTTTAGTTTGTAAAAAGAAAACTGTTTTTAATATTTTTAATAAAACGATTTTCCTTGTAAGGATTGTCACAATGGCCCCACAAGAATGAAAAAAATGCATATTTTTTCTACCCTTGTGTTTGGTCCTCCGAATGATATAGAAATACGGCCCTGAGAGAGTGAGAGACACAAAGTAACTTCCTCAAAGTTTCTGTGAAGTTCACTGAGAATTGGGGCTGAAATTCTTCTCCCACAGCAGGGGTGTGACTGCGAGGTAAAGAATTAGAACAGAGCAGACTACCTAGGGTTCCTAGGTGAAGCAGGATTCTCACGAGACCAGAAGAGCAGAGCTAAAAAGTTTACATTTTTGAGAGAGGAATGGGGCAGTGAGGCACAGAGACACCCTGGTGCCCGCCCTGCAGGTTAGGAAAAGCAATTCATTTTAATTTGACGTGCAGTGACAAGTTGCAACTGTTGCAATCAGAATTTTGCAGTGACTTTGTGAAATTTCGAGGACCGTGCCGGCTCGGTGGTTGAGGCCCTGAACTATTAGTCAGAAGGTTGAGTTTAAATCCCATTTCTGTCGAGATGTTCCTTGAGCAAGACCCCCATCTTTTTGGATCAAAACATAGCAAAGGTAAAAAAATTAACATCGGTTTAATAAAGTAAATAATTAATTATTTAACTCAGGACACCAAACAAGCCCTTGCCAGGAAAAACAGACTGAGGCCGTGGAACTGGAAGCAAAAAATGCCATCATTAGGCAGTTTGGAATGTCCCAGCACACAAGCTTCCCTCAGGCTCTTCTCTCTTTATCTTATTTCGAAATAAACGTTAAAAAAATGTGTCCTTTAGCTAACTAAAGTTAGCTAATTACATATGATGCATATGTTCCACACAGGCAAACAAACAAATAACAAAAACTCAAGATACCTCTTTTTACCAGAGTCTATTTATCTCCAAAGTCTGTTTTTCTCCAAAATAGAGGTTTTTGAACCTGAATTTGTTCCTTATTGATCATATAGTGCATTATTTAGGGTGGTCACCTATTCTCAGTGGACATTAGTATGCTCTGGATAATATACTACATTACCCATAACTCACCACAATTTTAGTGGACAACCAAAAATAATACTTTCACACAGATCCCCCAGAAGTACATATAGTAATAATTTAGGAATTCTAGCATTATATCCCTACTTTTCCACCTCAGGGTCTTGGGGAGGGTCCAGAGCCTAATCCGGGCAGAGTGCAAAAGGGATTTGAACCAGGAACTGGTGTTTCCAGCAACGACGCTTCTTTTATTTTTAATATCAGTTGGCATACTGATTATTTGTACATTGCCACCACCTACTGGACTGGACTTTGATATTTATTTATGACAAAAACTATGTAACGATTAAACTCATGCGCAGAGGAAAGAGAGGGTTATCAATACAAAGCGATATATGGGTGGAGCTACGCAGGATGATTTTGATCTATAGCGTAGCTTCATCCGGATGTTAAGTATAGTGGAAAACCTGGGATATGGACATTCATAAAGGGCAAGACTCCACAAAGGACAAAAAAAGGTTTCAAACCTGGCCACAAATTTAGAGCCTGAATTATTTATATTCTAATGCCCTGATTTAAACTCCATACACAATACTGTATAAGCACAAAACTTGCTAAATCGCCTACTTAATTGAATCGTGAATTATCAATTTAGCTTCATTCCAGTTACTAAATTGCTGCCCATTCTTTGAAGCCTTAATTCTATATCCAACATGACATCTGAGTAAATGACACCGCCAGATTTCAGGTCGTATCAGCTCACATTATTCAGACAGCGTAATGAGTGTGATTTTTTTTTGTGGCACATTTCTTGTAAAGTCTGTTGTGCGGACCTAATCTGATTGATTGCCTATTGATAGCAGCGAACACGGTGTGATTTAGCATTTCAGACGAGCAGAGACAGATACCATTTTTCATGCATAATAGTGTCTATTAAGGCTTTAAGTCTTCTCCAGCAGTGCCAGTACTCACAGAGAAAAGCATCCATTACTCTGCTTTGCAAACAGTGTTGGGTTTGTTTGCTGATAAGGAATGATGGGGTGCACGTCTGTTGAATTTCGAAGTATAAAAAAACTATACTATTCTGGGTTAATATAGGAGCGTGTTCTTTCAAACACACTGCTAAGAAACAACCTTTTCCCAAATAAAGTACAACTAACACACTCCTACAGTCCTAGCAATTGTGCGTTAAAGAGCCTTGTTCGAGGACTCAATAGTGACAGCTTGGCAGTAGTGGGATTTGAACACCTTCTGGTGCGTAGTCCACTATCAGAGTCCACTAGATGATAAACATCACACACTTTTGATATTAGCTCCATCAGAAACTGGACAGAACACAACTATAGTATATCAGGTAAGAAGAGTCGTAGATGTCATAATAATATCAAATGTTGCTTTGAGATAAAAGGCGCAGATTAGAGTGATTATAGGTTTTTAAAGAATTGGGCGTCAACTGAGGACATTTGGAATGATTCCTAGGGTTCTGGAAAGGCAGGGAGGATCGTACAGAATGAAGATTGAAAGTACAAATTAAGAGAAGCCATGCATGTCTTAAATAGAGATTACATTAACGCCATGAACATCCGTCAAGCTCTAGCTCAGGCATGCTAACAGGAAACGAGCGGGGCGATGTCAATGCCAGCGCCGAGAGTGTACTGACGCACAGATTTATGCCAAGTGCAGAAATTACCGAGAACTTAACAAAGACACGCAGTGCAGGAAAGACGAGGCAGGAACTAACACTACTTATTCCGTCCACTTTTATTATTCTCAGAACCCATTAAGGTAGAACCCCATTTACAATGTAACTGAGCTGATACAGAACAAAACTAAGCAAAAAGGTGTCACCTTGCATGTTTAAGGTGGTGGTAACTTGAACTATGATGATCAGGCTATAAAATTAGTCAAAGAGTAGATGTTAATATTTGATTTTTTTTAAAAACGAGTAATTGCATTTGGGTGTGCCAAAGGCCGTAGTGTGAAGGAAGTACTGGACTCTGGACCAGAAGGTCCAGGGTTTGAATCCCACCTCTGCCAAGCTGCCACAGTTGGGTCTTTGAGCAAGACCCTTAACCCACAATTTCTTAAAAATGTAAGACTGTATTAACTGTAAGTCGCTCTGGATAAGGGCGTCTGCTAAATGCTGGAAATGTAAATGTAAATGTAACAGCCAAGTCAGAATGGCCTAGACATCAGACAGTTTGCCTAAATTTACCACCCTGCTTCTCTGAGCTCAAGGATGTGCCCCTTCTTAAAGTCTGTCAACTGGGCAAACTGTCTTTGAGTCATAGAGGCCTAGGAGTCATCAATCTCTCAGAAATTATGAATTATGGGCCCTATTTAGGCCCTACAAATTAACAATGGATTAATCTTTTGTTCCTTTATTTAGGACCTTGTTATTCTGTTTATAATTCATACTGTTTATTTTTTCTCCCTGTTCCAGTGGGCTCCTCAGCATGAAGGACTTTCCTGTGAGAAGTTTAGGGAGTGGATGTGGCTCAACAGCCCTGACTTTCAAACCTCACGCCTCGAGATCCTGCTCAACAGAAACAAAATAGGTTTGATACACACTTAATTTACGAGCATTAGTGACTTCCCGTTTAAACCATTTCCATGTTTCTACACTTATCACCTCCAGTTACCATAAAGGTGCATGTGGTTCCGAGTCCATCTGTTACTCTGCATACTTTGTTAGTTTTCTTTCACCCTGTTCTCGAATGGTCAAGACCCCCACAAAAAAGGTATTATTTGCATGGTGGATAACTCTCAGCAGTGTGACACTGACATGCTGGGGTTGTGTTAGTATGAGTGGATTGAGTGGCAATGCTGGAGTTTTTAAACACTGTGCTCATACAGTGCCACATCTATCAGACCCTATCTGGTCGGTCTACCTTAGTCATAGACAGTAACATAGATCCTGCTAAAGCCTTAAAAGGTTTTGTATTTCTTAAGTTTAAATACACTCATGGACAAAAAAAATATACACACTCAGATAGAAATTCCGTATTGCCCTGTCTCTGCCCAGACCATTTCCAGATACCTAGTGGTCTTTTAACTCTGATGCTCGCTTACAAAGCTAAAAATGGACCTGCACCTTCCTACCTTCCATCACACCCCGCACTGCACCTCACACACTCCGCTCCTCTAGCACTGCTCGACCCCCTCGTCCCTCCGTCTCTCAGGGGACCAGAAAGGTATGCATCTGGACTCTTCTCTGTTTTAACTCCTAAGTGGTGGAATGAACTTCCCCTCAAAGTTCAAACAGCTGAGTCTCTGGCTATCTTCAAATACCGTCTGAAGACCCATTTATTCTGCACTTACCTTAACTAAACCCGCCCTTCTCTCTCTCTCTCTCATAAAAAACAAAAAAACACACACACAACTGTTACATTTTCGGAAGTGTAGTCTTGTAGTAGTAGTAGTGATACGAGGGACACTAACAGTATGTCATTTAGCAGATGCTTTTATCTAGAGAGACTTACAATCCAAGCAATCGTAGGTTAAGGGCCTTGCTCAGAGACCCAACTGTGGCAAAGGTGGGATTTAAACCCTGGTCCTTCTGGTCCATTGTCCAGTACCATAAGGCATGAGGACACCACAGTCCCATGTTCTCATTCACTCTTCCAGCTGGCATTGTTTAGCAAAATACCCACCCAAAATACAGCAAGCCTCTTCCCAGAATGTCTCTGACAGAAGCCATGGCCTCCCTGGATGCCAGATCTATTGCCAATCAAGTATTTACTGGACATGAACACAGTTCATGGGTCACTCCACCACAGCTGAAATGCTCAAACACTTGAAGGTAAGCTAAAGTAAAGCAGCCTGGGAATTTGTTAAGCTTCTTCAACAAGAGTTTATTGAACAGTTTCATGGAGCACAAATGCAAATCTCTTGTCTGCACACACTTCATAAAGCCACGAAGAGAGGAAGGACAGCAATTTGACTATATTCACAAGACTCACAGTGGCATTTTGTGGAGGAGGCTTGAAAATATGCCTACGTTTGAAAAGGTGATTGAACATTGGCCAGGTGTTGTCAAGCATTTGAAAATGAAGAGGATCCAAACCCCAAAAGTAGCAGATTCTCCTGGGAGCTATAACTGTCCCAAAGGCATGGACTGTAACTGTGGTCGATAACACCCATTCTAAAATGTAAAGTTACCTGGGATGTTTGGTCATTTAAAGATTCACAGATTAAGATTTGGGAAAATGTTGCTGGTTTATAAAAGTAAGGAAGTTTGAAGGATGTTTAAGAATGTGTGATGCACAGGCTTGCTGTTTACTTAATATGGCTGGTATTTGTAACAACACAAACATTTGTAAGAACATTCTTGAGAAGTATCACCTGAAGGACCCGACAGCATGAAGATGAGAACCAATGAAATTCCTTGCAATTGCATGTTGAGAAACCTTGTTCTTCAACTGCTGGACTTTTTTGTCATACAGTTGTTGACGAACCTCACCCCATCCTTCCCTGGGAACGACTGAGCCTTTCGGTAATGCTCCCTTTATACAAAATCGTGACACTCAGCTTTCTCCAATCAACCTGTGGAATGTTCCAAACAGGGTTTTTTGAACATTGAACATTCCTCATCTTTCCTAATATTTTGATGCCCCAGGATTCAAATTACAAATGGGTGAATTTTTGCAAAAAACAATAATGTTTATCTGCTCGAACATTAAATATCTTGTAATTGTAGTCTATTCAATTGAATATGGGTTAAAAAGGATTTACAAATCATCGTATTCTTTTTTTATTTATGCTTTACACAAAGTCTCACCTTCATTGTAGTTAAGAATAAAATTATTTAAAATATAAGAAGCTGCTGCCATTGCTTTAGCTATTTGAAGCCATACCACAGATTAAGCTTTGTTTAACATAAAGTAGGCTTCAGGCAGGTGTTTGTAGAGTATGATGCAAATTTAAAAGTACTCAAGCCTACTGGTCAGCCTAATGTCCCAACTTTGGAATTGTGGTTGGACTTTGGAATCTGTTCAGATAGAAGGTATGTAAGTATTTTGTAAAAATTGTTCAATGTGTTCCCTAAGTCCAGAAGAATGGTTACAGTTTGCCTGACCCATAAGGCACCGCTGGGATTTGCACCTGGTTGGTGATCTACCATAATGTCTGCATATTGTGTACATTTGAAATTCTCCAGTTTAGTATTTTTTTACGTCTTTTCATAGACAAATCTTTTAATATTTGTGTTATTTTACAGATTGCCCGAAATGCATGTTCCGCTTCCTCCTGTCTAAAGGTGGCTGTTTGCATTTTAAGTGCACTCAGTGCCAACACGAGTTCTGTGGAGGTTGCAGTCGACCCTTCAGGCTGGGTTCTGTGAGTCGGTTATTTTCCTCTTACACATTCAAACCACATGTAGCATAGCACAGTATTCACCACTGCTAGAGTAAGATCCAAGACAAAAAGTTACAGAGACAAGAATAGAATAGAAGTCCAATTATTAATAAACAATATTGTATTATCTCATCATTTGTAAAATATAATGCTACATTATATATAGCCTACATATATAATTAATTATTACTATATTTTATAGTCTTAGTTAAGCCAAGGCAAAGCAACTTTTGGAAGCAAATGAATATAGAATAAACATCCATTTTGTCTGTTTTTATTATTACATTTGAAAACATAATAACATATCAGATCTTGTGAAAAATGTAAAAGTAATGAAGCGGGTGAAAATGGACACCTTTTAATTAACACCTGACCAATCAAAATAAAGCATGTAAATTGATTGGATCCTGAACAAGAAGAGCAGTAACTTGTTTTCTCTGTTATGTAATCTGAGTGCAGATTTTATTTAGGCATTAAAAGAAAGGACACATTTATTATATTTGAATGTATTTTGTGTGTATATATATATATATTCAATAACGATAGAAAATTAACATTAATGTTCGAATGGATCAACAGATAGCTATGATAAACATGATCAGAAATAGAAACATACTTTAGCACTGCATCAACATGTATTTATTGATATTGTATTTCTATACATATAAGCTATGGTGGGTGATTTTGTGCAGGAATTGCACACAATATCACTGTGTGATGGTCCCTCCTAGATTCAACCCGAGCCCAGGGAAGTCGACGTCACTTCTGGACATGGTTAAATAAGGCTTATTTTTTCGCAAAGTAAAGTTTTAAGGGGCATGTGTGAATGTAACTCTTTATTGTAGTGCTTAATGAATGTTTGCCTTCCCTTGCTCATGATGCTTGACTGTTCTTGATGAAGAGCATTTGCATTTTCCATACAGTCCGAAACTTTTTCTGATGTCAGATATCACTTATTTATTTATACTTATTAAGTGCTAGGTAAGGTGTTGATCACACATTTGCGCATTACTGTCAACACGGAGTTGTGTATGCACACATAACATAGAAGGCATACGAGACAATGAGTAAGAGTAGTATGGGCTGTGTATTATTTTAAAGAAAATATATAACTTGAATGTCAAATACAACAAACTGAAGTCTAAACTGTTACTACTTAGAACTGCTTTTAGCAGAGGTAAAAGACATTAGGTCTAATTTTAAACTGTCTTTCTCTGTCTGTACAGGCGTGTGATTTCTCAGCTGAGTGTGCTGCTAAGGGTTTACATGCTCATCACCCCAGGGACTGCCTGTACCATCTTCGAGACTGGAGTGTAGTCCGACTGCTCAGTCTGCTGCAGGTGAGACTTTTGGGCATACCTACCCAATACCTAGCCAATCAGCCTGGGCAATAGTGAGCAGAAAAGAACCCACATGGAAGAAAACTTGAGATGTGGAATCTCACCTCCTCCTCCTCTCAACATCTATTGAAATTTACAGGAGCCTATAATCGTTTCCATAATAGATTCTGATCGTTTTCTGCTATAGTCTAGTAGTAGAGATTTGGCCAGTGGTGTCTTTGTTATCAAAAGTTGTGTCTCTAATTGTACAGCTTGCAGTTTCCTGCTCACAGTACTTATCTTATACATTTGATCAATTTCTAGAGTTGAATACACACTTGATACAAAAAATTGAATGCACACTTTTTTCTTCTTTAGCTCCATGGTGTTTCCCATCCATTTGAGAGCACGCAAATGGCCGACAACAAGCAGAGGACTCCAAGAGGTACCATGTTTTAAAACTTGTGAAATGCTCGCATATCAGCATTTCATAACTCAGATTGATGGTTTCACTTAGCTCCTTGTGACTTGTATAACTGGGTCCATGTCCTACAGACATAAGGAACGGTGGCATTGATTATGTTTTTCCAACTGCTAGATTTCTTCATAAGTAGTCAAAAGCAAAGCCTTCAGTCAAATCTCTCTTGAACTCGATTCACCAAATAGTTTTACCACTAGATGTGGCTTTTGTAATACTGCTTTACTGCTTATGCACGTTAACATTACAAATATGTCTTACTGCCACCGACAGATACAAAGAACAAAGATCTTAAGTTATTCTTCAGGATCCTTTGCCTCTGTAATGTTCCTCATCTCCATTAACCTTCCTCATGGCTCTCGCATGGACAAAGTAAAAGCCTCAACAACTCTACTTTACTGTCCTGTTTGAAAGATCCCTAAATTCTGCAGTATAGCCCAATCTCAGGAGACATTTTTGTTTATCCCACATTATACTGTCATGCTACCCTCATGTTAATCAGTGATGATTTTGTTCTTGTTTGTTTTTGTTGTTTTGCTCATGTTTGATGCAGGGGTGTGTGCAGTGATGGAGCACAAAGAGCCGGGGAGTGTGAAAGAAGAGCTGTGTGCACGTCCAGCTTTTCCTGATTACAACGGTTACTGCACGTATGTTATACCTTTGGACTGAGCCACTATAGTTAGGATTATTAGCATTAGCAACTCTGCATAAACCAGTTTATTGCTGTGTTGGGAAGTGCACCAGCCAGCCGGGAAACACTATAGCACTGGGTGCTATTTTGGTTTGCCCCAGTGTCAGTCCTGCCATTATGAGAGTATGATTGGCATGTCTGTGTTACCCAGTGCACATATCCTACAAACACTTCAAAACAGTCCCTCCTCATTTAAGACTTAATCCAGTCCAATCAGCAGAGGGAGGAGAAATAATAATTCGCTGAAAATGTGAGTATATTTGCAAATTCGTAGGGATTGAGACCATGACATAAAAAAGTAAATCTTTGATTACTGGGTGGTTTTTTAATTTATTGGTTGTGTGCAGGTAGTCTGTAGTTTGATTCCCCCTGGCTGAAATCGTCCTGTAATCATCACTGCCTGCTTTAGAATACTCCCCTGGACATCTGGCATGCTTGGAATAAACGAGTTAGTTAAGAAGAGGACTATCAAAGTCAATGTAGACTCCACTTTAGACTGCAGACTTTTTCTTGGTACTATACTTATATAAATCCTATCCTCTTTTGTAGAAGGGGCCTGTGCCATATGACCAGACCACTGTATAAAATCTTGTAATTATCTCTATTCTGAGGGAACTCTCAGGATGTTCAGGTTTCTGTCAACAATTCATAGATGTTTACAGGTGCATTCTATTCCAGTACATTACAGCTGTATTCCCTAAAGAAGCATTGGGTACCTCCATACTGTAGGTATCTTAGGAGGAAGACATGGGTTAGGAAATGTACCATTTATGGGATGATGGGATGATATTCTGTACCAAACACTGTTTAATCCATAAAAAAATAAAACATCATGTAAAAAGAGACAATGCTCACTGGTCAAAACAAACACTTATTATTATGTCATTATGAATTCTTCTGTTATGTACGCACCTTTTGCACACACCCCTTAAAACATGGCTATCCTGCGTATATTTTGCATATGTTTTGCTGGGTAGTACCTTAGTGTGTCCGATGGCCTATTATTCTCATTTTTGTTCTTTTTTTTAAATGAAACTCTCAAGTATTACTTGGTGACACTAGTAATGTTTTCCTTGTAATCTAATTTGTTTCTAATCGATTGTGGACAAGCAAAACATTGTGGTAGGTGTTCTGATAGAAGAGAGATACATTTTCCTTTATATGCATCTGTGTCACTTTGGGTCTCATTAAAATATCTTTCTGATATCATTCTGTACATGTTTATATATGTTATAAGCACTTTGAAAAAAATCGAACAAATCCTTATCTGTACTAAATAATCGACTCTTCAGTTATGGCTGACTCACTCACAACCCTGCTTGTATCTCCGTGCTTTAGGCTGCATTTTAAGGAGTGTTTGGTAGAGCTGATTAACCAGAACAGGGTCGACCCGGTGGTTCTGATGGATGTAGATGAGCTGCGTGCTGAACTGCTGCGGTGGGCGGTTCCAGTCCCGGAAAAACAGTCTCACGAATCAGACAAGGTCTATAAGAATCGTCTCAGACAGGTCAGAATGAATCCTCTTTCTATTACCAGTTACATGTAATTAATATTTAGATTTAGTTTGTATTGTAAGTGCCAAAAGTACAGTCTGACATGTATCTTGTGAAACTGTTTCTTTTAGCTTCTATGATATGATATATAAAATTATACAGTGACCAAAACATACTGTCACAATTGATATGAAACCTTGAAGCCACAGAATTAAACACTAGCAGAGGACCATCTTTATTGCGAACCATCAGAGGACTATCAGCCAAATTGATGCTCTTTTTCCTTACTTACTTGGTTATTTGATAAGTGGAAGTTATAAAATGGACAAGTGAAGAAACAAGGACAGGTACCTCCTGTGACAATGGAAAGGAAAAACACCCTAAACTTTATAAGGAACAAACCTTTGGAGAGTCAAGACTTAAAAGGAGACCCAGGCTTATGAGTTGGGAGTGTAAGGGCTGGAAGTGATGACGGAAGAACTGCTTGAGTGGAGCCGTAGCAGAAAAACATTTTAGTGTGGGATTGGAATAGAGGAACATCTTAGTGGTACAGACTGGTACAGCATATGATCTAGGAGAGAAAACAGAATATGTAATTATTTATTGCTAAGAGCACAGGAACTATTAACAGACCATGTTTGTAGCACTAGTACTAAGTGTAGAATGGGACTCCTGCAGCATTAACGGAATAGCTAAAAAGAGCGGAACCAGAAGGTAACACAGCCAAGAGGGGTCACATGAGACCTTGTTAAACCTGGCAACCAACAAACCTGAATGATCGTACTCAAGAGGCAAGAAGACCACAAGAAAACATCTCAGATTACCACAAAACTATTTGACTATGAACCCTTAGCTACGCCCTTAGTCAAGGCAAGGATGCATAACTCAGCATCAAAGGGACCAAAGCCCAACCAGGCTTACCCAGGCAAAAGGCCAAGGCATGACAAGGCAGGCAGGCCAGTTAATATCAGACTCTGGCATCAGGAACCAGAGGCGCATATTCCAGTCTAAGTTTAACCAAAGCATTTTAGGTGAGAGTGGATATTGGTGTAATTAGCAGCCACTGCTTATTTTACAGCTAAGTAATCAGTAATTCTAGTGGGCCAATATTTATCTGGATGTTTTATTGTATTTGTAGTTGTATTAAAGCCACTGGACTGTTTTTTTGCTCTCTTTTGTGGCTGTGCTCCTTATATACCTGGTATCTGCTGGCTTAGTTTGTCAATAATAAGGCCCATTTGCTTCATTTTGTGGACAGTTCTCTTTCAGACTCTTTTTATATTCATTTTCAACCTGTAGTATCAATAGGGCAATATTATTGCAAAAATAATAATAATAATGTTATATATTTACTGCAACAATCCTGCAACTTTTTCAGCTCTGATTATACCCTTATCTGAGACACCATCTGCTTTGTATTTTCATCCAGACATCACTCACTTCCCTCGTTAATGACTTAATCTTAAAATCAAGATCTCTGTAGTCATCTATCTCTTGTTCTTGTTCTTAATAAAAATTAGTTGCTTAATCAAAAATCTCGTTACAGAAAACATAACAGAAAGCATTTTAAAGCATTTTATTCTGAGTCATTTATTTTTCATTACTCAGTACATTTGATGGTATATATACTGCTCCCAAAAATGTAATAGCCCCTAATTCTTGTGAACAGTGTACTTTACGTCTTTTACTTATGTGGATGTCTAAAGGAATAAAGGAACAAACTTTAGCTGGACGTGTAACTGCCTTTAAGTACAAAAAGCCAAAAATTCCAGAATGAATGTAAACTAACTATGTCTGTGGCATCCAGATTTGCTAAGCTAGAATCTGAGCTAGTTTTCTCTAGTGTCTAGATGCGTGCCTCTAACACTACAATCTTCTCTGTCAGACTAGATACAAGCCTACACCTACACCTATCATAAACAACATTTTCAGTAATGATGGAAGAACAATGGCCAAACATGCCACACTCAGCACAGGGAACAAGTGCAGCAGAAGCCATGTTACTGCTAATATAACTAATCACTAATCAATTAAATATACTTAGCTTCGGGTGAGGTTATGGGTTGATGTTTTAGGATATGAGCACAGGTGATTCAGTCGAGTACAGTAGATCCTCGTATACTGGAGCCAAAGGTCCAACACAGTGTCCATTAACAGCGGATCGAACGTCACCAAGTGGGGAAACGACTGTAAAGGAATTTACAAAATTCAACTCTAGCAAAGAACACATTAAATGGAATCAGTGAAATGCTGCCAACACCTTGCTAGATCTAATGCTGCTCGGTGTGTGTGTGTGTGTGTGTGTGTGTGTAGATAAATAGAAAGAAGATGAATTTGAGGTATAAGTTATGGCACCGTACATATAAGTCATGTTTGTAATCCCTGTGAAACATCATTGCACCTCTTAGCTCTGAATTGGATGCACATAATTGTCCATGCAGCTGCATAAAACTGGCAGAGCCATTATGTTTAGGAAAGGTGCATGTGTGTATGACGGTGGGGGCAGGAAACCGAACATGAAAATCAGCATTTTCTGCAGTTGATTGTTTTAAATTCAACACATGCTTTACAAAGAGCTGCTTTAAGAACAAACCTCAAATTAACTCTTAAAAGTTAACCCTCATTGTAGATATAACGCTTGTGGACCATTAACAACCTAAGCTGCAGAATAATATGCTTTTTGAATTTTACAGTACAGAGTTTCTGAATGTATAATGTCTGTCATGTGCTTTCTCACTTCACGTTAAACATCTCATCTGTGTTCAGGTCTTGATCGAAAGGGTGTGTTTAAATGGCAGTTCCACAGTAAGAGTGAACCCTGCTGCTCCTTCTGCCCCAGCGCCCTCTCCTTCTTCCCCGACTCATGCCGGTGCACCATGGTACACAGCCATGTTAAACCCAGCCAGAGCCAAAGGTGAGGACTCTCAGCTACTGCTGCTGTTGAACGATTGAAGACTATTCCAGATCTCACTCGCTGTGTGTGAGACCAGCACTGATCCCGATCCTTTATAGCTTTGGGTACAAAGGTGTAGCACACTTCTAACAGTCATGGCCCGGTTTATGCTTGAACATTAAATAAATATTGTTCTCTATTGGTATTTCCAAATAGGATTTATGAAAAGCCAGGTATTAAATGATAATGATAATGTCCTCTTAAACTTTAAGCAAGAGACCTGTAGAGAACACAGAAGGGACTAAGCTTGCAAAGTCTTTCAATCCAAAAGCAGTTTGGTTGGAGGAAAATGCAAACTCAAATGAGTCATATGGTGATTAAAAGTTAATGCTTGGTCAAAAATGCTTTTAAAAAGCCACCTGGGAAAAACTAAGTAACATTGGGTCATTGAAGATGCATGATTACAGTAGATATAACACACTACACACTACACACTACACACCAGTAGTGCTACTGACTGCTGTCTGTCAGAGTGACATCTAGTAAAACTCAAGCATAAACCAGGCCTTAAAGTGTCAGGTGTTCACTGGACATACTTTTTGTAATAAAATGTCACTCTTATGTCACTGTGATACTGATTTGGCTCTGTACTGCATCACGAAATTCAATTATCTACGTAAACAAGCGGATCTATTTTCTAAAACAGATGATCTTCTAACAAATAAGCTAATAACTTCCGACTACACATAGAGAGGTAAATGTGTGACATTAACTTTTAAATCGAACAAAAAAATGCTTGCTGAACAAGGAGAAAAGAACTGAATTGAAAATTATAATGTGCCTCTTTCTATAAAACACTTAAAGCATTTCCTGTTCTATGAAATATACAGCTGCAGTATAGAGCTAAACCAGATGCAGAAGACTGTATGACATGCTATTGGATTTCATTAAGAAGGGGAGCGGCAGCAGGACTTCCTATTCGTTCTGATTTAGTTCTGAACTTCACAATAAGTAAAAGGTCTTTTAGAGTAATGACTCATCTTCATCTTTTCATTTCTCAAAGTGCAACATTTTAGTAAGTTATTAATTCAGGTATGTGTTTAATCTTTAATGAGCACATTTTAAAGACTGTGAAAGAAGCATTAAACCTGAGTGAAGTTAAAATGGAAATCTTTACTGATACAAGCTGTAACATATATAATAAAATATTTTTCTCTACTGTGCCCCGTTTGAATTTCCAGTAGTCCAGTAATTGCACTGCCATAACAGTACTGTTAATGCATTCCAATATTGAGAGACTTAGTAGAATACAAACCATATAATTACAGTATAATAAGTATTCTTGTATTATAGGCTGATGAATATAATGATGATAATTTAATACAGGCTAATTATACATGCACTGTAATGTTGCATTTCTGTTGCAATGGAATAATTAAATACACTCTGATTCTGATTACGGTGTAGTTATTAGCTAATAATGCAATTGCACCTTTGTAATAACAATGTAATTACACTTAAGAGCTAATTACACCTAAACTGTAATCATTTTTGATAACCTAATAACTATTAATGAATTACATGCTTATTACAAGTTAATTACTGTAATAGCAAAGTTACTAAAATCTACTTTTAATGTATTTATATTTTTGCTATAAATAATGACATAATAATGATATTAAATGTAATGATGATGTCATTATACATTTATATATAGCTTACATTTATTTCTGTCATTATATACAGCAGAAATGTCTCGGTACTGTTGGATGTTCCATCTGTGGTGAGGAAATGCTTAAGCCTCAGAGAACCACTATGTTGGCACTTTTTAAAGAAAGTACAGACTCTCGGTTATTGGTGACCAATAGAAACTCTGGTCTCTAACAATGTGCAGCTATATAGAGTTTGGCTCAGGGGACCTCAGAAGCCATTGCCATTTGCAGTTCATAATGTGGAAAGATAAGAATTACTTTATATACGGTACTGTGTGGGCAAAGAGCAATACAAATCTCCCAATCTTCCTTCAGCCATGAGATCAGTGCTACACGATTACAGTTTGTCAGTACCAAGTACAACAAAGAGATGAGACATCGACAAGGCAGATGAAGATACTACAACACATGAACCAGATGTTGAATCTTTTTTAAAATCCTAATCTATTAACATGGCCAGAATTAAATGATCTGATCATAAGCAAAAGCTAACTCGGATATGCTTGGTCAAAAATGAAAAAGTTAATTGTAAGGTCAGAAAATTCGTCCTGTCTGAAACTGTCTGATAAAACTTTTGAGTTTATTTCTACCATCCCAATTCCAATGAAGGTGTGACGTTGTGTAAAACATGATAAAAAACAGAATAAGATCATTTGCAAATCCTTTTCAACCCATTTTTAATAGAATAGGCTACAAAATACAAAATAATAAATGTTCAAATGAATAAACTTTTATTGTTTTTTGCAAATATTCATTCATTTGGAATTTGATACCTGTTTCACAGGACAGGAGCATGTTTACCACTGTGTTACACTCGAGTGTTTCGGAACTGAGGACATGAATTGTTGAACCTTTGTAGGTGGAATTATTTCCCAGTCTTGCTTAATGTACAACTGCAGTTGCTCAACAGACTGTTGTTGAATTTTGCACTTCATAATGCACCACACATTTTGATAATGGTATTTTGTTTTATTAAGTGTTCTCGAGCCCATGTAATAATATCCATTACATTACATTTGGCAGACACTTTTGTCCAAAGCGACTTACAATAGTTAAGTACAAAAATAATAATAAGTTAAAGGTAAAACATCTTAGATAGGGCCTTAAGGAGGTCAAAGAGAAGTAGAGAAGAGAAAGAAAGAGATGAGGTTAGAAGTAGTTAGTTTGTTAATTGTATTATTACAACTGAATTATTCAATAAACATCTAGGCCACCAAGGAGGAAGGGTCTCTTTTTGAGTCTTGGTCCTCCTAAGGTTTGTTCTTTATTCAGGGAGTTTTTCCTTACCACTGTCGCCGTAGGTCTGCTCAATTTGGGATTGGTCTTTTAAGATAATAGAATATTGTAAAGCTGCTTTGAGACAATGCTCCGTTGTAAAAAGCGCTATAGAAATCAATTTGACTTTGCCTTAGCCATCTGCGGATGTTCCAAGCCATGCAGTGTACTCATATGTATGTCAGGTATTAATTAATTAATATAAAACTAATTAATCGTTTTACTCCACCTCACCACACACCGCATTTACTCCACAAGCCACATAAACTCCACTGGATCTTTTAAATGTATTTTGATGGTCGTATTCTAACAGACAATATTAGGTATGGTCATTAGATCACAGCCAAAGCATTGACATATCAAGTCTAATAGTGGTCTATGACTTTTGTGCAATACTGTAAATGAAAACAAAGAAGAAAGAATAAACATCAAATTCTCACCTCATCAGCTCGAGCCCTTTCAATCTTGGATTTAAAGTCTTCCACGGTCTGGTGAAGACCTCTGTGGCTTCCCAAATGAGACTCCACAGTGGGCAGGTCTGAGCCCCACTCTGCTGTCTCAATCCTGCGCTGGTTCTCCTCCACCCAAGTGAGAAGGTTCTGAACATAGCGAAGAGTCACCTCGTCCAGCTCAGGTCGGCCCCGCTGAGTCGAGCCCTGGCTTTGAAATTCCTTAGAGCTGATTACTGTCTTGGGTCTCATATTATAATCGGTGCGCAGGCTGACCAGACGGTCATGAAGATGGTAAACCCTAGGACAAAGAATATCTCTCAATAACATATCGCAATCAGACTTCTTGGATTGTAAGACTGTATGAGCTGTCCCTCTAGATAAGGGTGTCTGATAAATGCAGTAAACATCAATATAATATAAATGACATTATTAATTGTAGTACCTGCGGTACATGGGTTCAGCCTGGGCGTGGCGATCGTCTTTAAGAATCTGCACGTCTTTAAAGAGGATGCGGATCAAGCTCTCAGCCCTGTCCAAGCCTCTGTCCACCTCTGCAGTGTTCTGGGCTGGCTTGCCAGCGTTTAGGAGCCGGATGTCCTAGGGCATAAATAAAATAGTTAATAACCATTTGCATTACAACATTTGGCATTTTGTGATTCAAGTCTGCTTTTCTGCATGACAACTAGAGGAGCAGATGGCAAAATAGCTTAAAATGAACTGATTCAGAGGATTCTAGTCACCCTGAAAATATTACAACCCCAAAACAGGAAAGGTCTGGATGGTATGAAGAGCGCACACAAAAAAAGTATATATATATATACACACACACACACACACACACACACACACACACACACACACACACACACACATCCACACAAGACATGGGATGAACCATTAGACTAATGAAACGTGTATTGACGTCAAATGAATCAGTATTCCAGATCTTTTTAGGAAGAAATTGATATTACAATTCAAACTATTACCAGCAAGTTCAAAGCGAGAATCTGTCCTGGTATGGTATGGGGGTAGCATAGACACAGAGATCCCTTTCAAGGGATCATCCTCAGTGTTGCAACAGCCACCCTTGCCAGCCGTGGGCTTAAGCGGCATCTTATTTAAGGAGTAAACTTGCACCTGAATCCTGTTTTTTGGCTCCACGTGACCCTGACCAGGACGAACGGGGCTAAAATGCGAACGCATCCGTAATTTTGATTTGAATAGTTTAAAAGCTTAGCCCGAAAGCACCTCTGATACTGATTAAAGCATGAAACATGGCAGTACTTGAGTTCAAAGCCCAGATAGACAGCAATGTGTTGAGAGAATTTGTTTTTAACTTACCGACTGCAGGAGGGATTCCATCTGATTCATTTGCTCCTCACAAACTCCAGACTCCATCTGTACTTTACTGACTATGCGCTGCAGCCGTTCTAACCTATAACGAAATGGCCGGATGAATAAACAAGTTTTGCAGTCGAGGTTTAGGAAACGGATCAAACAAGCACTTACAGCCTCCCTGGACGAAGTAAGAACTCGACCCCGTACGGGTCTGTCACAAATGCCATGACTGAGCGTCCAAATGCTCACTGCTCCTCGTTTGGAAGCTAGACCTTCTTCGACCACGGTTTTGATTTGTTATGCGATCGGGCAGAAGCAGGCTGCAGATGTGACAGAGTTGTGTGTTCGCTGCTTGGTCAGCCATTCCAAAGCTGATTTTTATAAGGGACTTCAGTGTGAGCCACATTACTCACTCAATAAGACATCTTGTGACAGTCCTGCTCTGCATGCCTTCCTGATGCCTATCATTGTATCCTATATTGGTTCCCAGGGTAGCTCATAAACCAAAGAAACCTACAGTGGGAAACCACTAGTGAAAACGCTTTTATTTTTTTCATAAAGCTCATTCCAGGTGGCTCTTTTAAGCACTGATATATCATGGGTCTGTGGTAGCCTAGTGGTTAAGGTACTGGACTCTGGTCCAGAAGGTCCAGGGTACAAATCCCGCCTCTGCCAAGTTGTACTTTCTCCACCACTGTGCAAATATGCTCAGATAAGTAAGAACGTTCCTTCTACGAAAGTGACCTTTAGGAGGTCTTCATTTAAAGGATGATTCACCTTTCAAACTCAGTTCTAAGCAGCCGCTCTCTCTCCAGGATGGCCACATGAAGTCGTCCCCATTCCTTCTCAACATCGATGGGGTGGTAACCAGGGGGGACTTTGATCTGACCAGATTGAACTGCGCTCTGCGTTGGGACAAAATAAGATTTAATCAAACACGTTGTATCACTAAAAGTCAGGCAGATTTATCAGGGACTGAATTCATTTCATTCTTGCACATGATGACACTAACCTCAAAAGATTGGTAGATAAGTTTGGAACGGTCCTTGTCTGCCTCCTTGCCGGGAAGTTCAGTCTCTTTGAATTTCAAAAACTGACGCCACAGGATCTGTAATAAAAGCAAAAAGTTTTGATTCACATAAGAGCAATTCAACACAACAGGCTGTTTTTGGATTAAGCCATAATAGTCATCATAATCACAGTAAAAACAACTCTGCCTAATTACCAAGGCTTTTAAAGATCTTTGGTCGTACTCTCACTATGTCCACTTGCCTTGCACTGTACCAGAGCATTATTGCCCCCTTATCCACTTGAATGTTGTCCTGCGTTCGCATGGGGCTTAAAAGCTTAACTCATCACAATTCTACTTTTTGCGGTGGAGAAAGGCTCGCTTGAAATGTGGCGAGTCGTTTTGGGCACACTGACACACAGCACTCTCATATAGCGTTTTGATTATTAAAATTTCTTTATGATCTGCATTTCATTTAGCATTTTATAATATGTATAGTTTACAAAACAATTCACAGTAAATATCAAAAGAGCAAAGACAAAGTTACAGTACGTTAATATTGTAATTATAACATAAAAGATGCACTGCAAGGAAACAGTATTTTTTTTCTCTTCCTTTCCAAAAAAAAAAAAAAAAAAGGGATTTAATAATTGGAACAGGTGCGTGTTATGGAACGCGGTTTGCTGAGTTTAACTGAATATGATCCATGAATTTGTGCTGATTAGGTCTCCCTATTAGCTTGAAAGATTATTTATATTATACATCTTATATCCTATATAAAAATAGGACTGTTAGAAGTCAAAGGTCAAGATGTCGAGAGTGGTTAAGGTCACAATAGGTTGATGGGGTTAATCTGCCTAGGTCAGGATCTCAAAACTGCTTTGTGGGTGGCTGATATTTGGTGGACACTCTAACTGCATAACATAGATGGCCTCCTTTACCCCAGTTTCAACCCATTTCTCTTTTCTGTCCAATATATGAACATTTGTATGCTCAAAGGAGCGTCCCCTCTTTATTTAAATGCAGATGTACATCTAAGTGGTTGTTTGGTCTCTCCTATGTATAGATCTGAGTACTCCTTACTGCATTGTACAGCATACAAAACCTAGCATATTAGACCACTGCTCCACCCGAGCACCAAGATTAACACCTTACTTAGTTAATTAGTGAATAAATTACAGTTAACAGTTATTTATATGGGTGTGGCTGCACCGTTACCATTTTCCATTTTGAATCCACGTCAACATCTGCATTCCACACCCCTACACCCCTAAACAGTTAAGAGGGGTTGAAGGGACATTCTGGAGATATTTCCGTTTGGGAATGTTTCAGTCACTATTCCAGCAGGGAGTGGCACTAAACCTTTCTCAGATTAGGAGGAACAAAAACCTGCCCTGTGGTCCTGTTGACTTTAAGCGGGCACACCCTATCCTGAGAAGATCATACGATTCTCTATAAGGTGGCATACAGGAGCACAAACCCACATTGTTTTGTAACGTGACTCATTCACTTAAGAGTAATGACTGCTTTCATAACGCCATGTAAGCAGAGGATTAAACTATTTTTGTCAAACAGCACCAATGATATAGGTATAAGAAAACAAATAACCTCAAGGAAAAACAAAAGCTAACCTTTTGTGTTCCAGAAAACACACGGGATAATGTAGAACGCCTTGCGTTTTAGAATGACTTTACATATAGAATCAAACTTTGAGATGCTATAATGTAATAGTAAATTGGTGCTTTTTTAGCATTTCATTTTTCGCTTAGACATGCACTAATATATCAACACAACAAAGATGTACAGTAGACATCTATTATCATATGCTTCAATTTGTTTCTACTTTAAACAACAAACTTTTTTCTGTACTTCATATTGTAACCCTGCCCATATTAGTAATGGTTGCTGGGCACTCCCAAGCCCATTTTTCAAGAAAGCTGAGCTGAGCAGGACACCGGTCCATCACACATGTGGGTAGGGTCTGCTGATGCTGTGCCAGGGGATGACTCAGCCTCCCCCACGTTCTACTCCTTTAGGCACAGCCCTTTCAATAATATTTGCCTCACCCAGAAGTTGTTAGCAGGACTCCGTAATGAACTAGGGAATGAAATCGCTGCACCACTTGAGTGCTTTAAAAGTAAATATGCATAGATTAGTGCCGGCGAATGATTATAAACCAAAATCCCTCCAATTGCATTGCATTAAACTGCATTCTTCCTTCCTGGAAGGAATGGATGAACTTCTTGCTTGTATTTGACACTAAAGATATTGTTTATCTTTAAAAAGAACTACAAAGCCATACGAGCAGAAAGTATAAATATTAACAGAACGTTAAGTTCAGAGTAAAAATTTGGAATGATTTGATAAATACAAAAAACAACACTTTGTTTTATGGTTGACTTTATAGGTTAAACGCGTATAAACAAATTTGGCTAGAAGTACAGTTAAACGCATGTTGTTATAACTACATGACCTCACCTCAATCTCCTCAAAGCTGGTGGGAATTTTCCTCTCTTCGAAGATGACAATATGATGTCTATTCCATTTTTGTAGAATGGTGACCAGCTCGTAATACTCTCTCCAGCGCATCTCCAGCTCCTGCAGAAACACATATTAGTAATGTTAAAACGAAAACACTTCATCCACACTACTACCAGACATTAATATTAATCATGAACATTTAGCTATTAGACATCATATTTGCCGGAAGACTGACAGCACTTTACAGGGTTATGGCTCAAATTCTGTAATAACTAGGGGTGTAACGATACACTCAACATTTGATCGACGGTGCCGAGTGCGTGACTTGTTTTTCCCCCGATTATCGATCGATCCTTTATTATTTCAGAAGTGTTAAAAAAAGGAAAACGATGTCATTTCCTTTTCTTAGTTTAAACTTTAGTTTGACCTGCAATTCAAAGGACTTAATATAATAACTAGAAATATAAATAAATAAGTGTTGTCTTTAACACAAAATGTCATTGAAGCAACAAGCTCGCTTTGCTAAAATATCAATTATATCAAACATTTTTTCAGCTGTTTCTGTTAAAAAGTTTCATGCTTTTGATAACAATATCTAGCCCATTATTTATGGATGTATTATTTACAAAATTGTCAATATACATGGTTATTCATACAGTGTATTTTAAAGTATGTAAAAACTACATATATAGTCATTTTTAGTAAAGATACTGTTCAAATACTACAACTACATAATAAATGGACTTTAAGCACAGAGATACTCTGGTAGTAATTATGTCCCTAAACTTTTCAAATGAATTCGAACACTGCTGTTTGTTTAAAAGTTTGAATTCTTTGTTAAAAGCATGGTATCAGTATTATATTGCAAACAATATATGAAGCAAAATAAGTCTTTTGTCACATGCAAAAAGATGTTTGCTTAATTATTAGGCTTTTAATATATATATATATATATGGGAATCATTTTGCATGCCAAAACTTTTTTAAATAACCTTTAAACTTTCTTATAGCTGACATACAGCACTGTGCAAAAGTCTTAGGCCACCGTTTGATTTGTTATTCTAGCAATGATATAATGAGCATATATTACATGTTGTCGATGACTGAACCAAAACATGTCAAAGTTATATTTGGCACTCTATAATACACTTTCCCACTGAGCTATTCCAATGTTTGTAATCTCTAGCAAATCCAAAATGAACACTCCTGATCAAGTGTCAACTTGGCATCCTGAATGAAGCTGCCTAATGCTGCTGTTGCTCATGTATAAGCTAGACCAACGCTAAAACAACGCTATATTTTGTGGTGGCCAAAAACTTTTGCACAGTACTGTAACTGTCACGAATGATGAACTCAGTCTTTGGAATGTAGTAAATTGCAGCCAGTTTCTGGTGGGATTTGTTTAAGTCACACTGTCTAACAGGTAGCTTAAAGTAAATCCGAGCCTGACACACAGCTGCATCATTACCAGTAAGGCAACCCAGTAATTAATCATGTTTTTGAGTATTAAAGGTGCTTCAGTCAAACCAAACTCAAACATTCATACAGTTGCTGGATCACTGTAGATCTGAACACCCAAAGCTTTCACCTTGAACTAGGTTACACAATGGGGGATGAAGTCAATCTCAAATTTGTCTCAAATCTGTCTCGAATCTCCTTACATTTTATAAGATCATTTTAAGATTCTTCTCCTCTTGTACAAGAGGTGAAAATCGAATCTTCCGTTCAAGTGACATTCAATATCGATGTGTTTAGGCATGCATGTTTAGACTGCTGAGTCTTAAACACGAGACGGAAAAATAAGACGGGTATTTTCAGATAAAGATAAGCTCACAAAACATGGATCTCTTAATGGATCATGTGGGATGGGAGAGGTTTCGTTGAAAAGATATTGCCTGAAGGAACCTCGTTGATAAAATGAGTCACCTATTCCATAGTGGATCAGTGGCTCCTGTATAGTACTTTGCCTTCTTAAACAAAACCTTAAGCCGGTATTGAGTCAGCAGTAATCTGTTTACACTTTCCTTGGTGCTAAGATCTCATACATAATAAAGACCAGCCTAACCTAAATTTTGACCGCAAATGAAGATGTGAAAGATGTGGTGCTCTTCATTTGCGCAAAAATGCACAGTATTGAGTTGGAAAAAGGGGGATTTTGGATTTTGTGTTCGTAAAGCCTTTATTGGGTAGAAGAGACAGTATTTAGTTAGTCCTTGGCTAAAATTGGAGGTCAGTTGCTTTAAAAAGCCCAACCTAGACCGGCAATGAGCAGCCAGAAGCAACAGTGGAAAGGAAAAAAACCTTGAGTAGAACCTACCTCAAATCTGAATGAGGCCAGTTTGGTAAAGTTACTGAATATTTTACTCGAGACTCGAGGGTAATCAAAACCAATTGGCTGTGCCAAAAACAATGGGCTGCAAAATGAATATGGACAGAGCAAGCCATGTTATTGTTGGTTGTTTGTGTTTTGGTACCCGTTATCGGTTGAGCTCAGTTTTTTTCTGTTCTGTCTTTTTAAGTTGCTTTTCCTTCATTTGCACCGGTGTGCTTTCGCACCCATCGCTTGCTGGCTTCACCTCATTATCATTATTATTATATATAATTCCACCGTGATGAGCCCTGCCATAAAGGCAGCTGTAAAATGACACCCATCTGTGTTGCTGCTATCTTGTTTACCTTGAACACTAAATATGGCTTGTACCCAGCAAACACACAACGTCAAAAGGACGTTCACATCCTGTCCATATCACATTATGTCAGTCCAGGACCAATCTTGCACGTGTCATGGACGTACAAAATAGGTTCATTGTCTGAACGTCTGTCCAGGACAGGATTGGAATGGATGATTGTAGATTTTTTTTATTTCATCTTATTTATATTTTATTGCTTATTGTATTGGACTTTGTATATGCTTTAAAATAAACATTGATTCTGGACTCCATCAACTTTACATTCTTTTAAACGTATGTTGTTGACATAATTTAAACGTCAGTATAAGACTTTCATTCTGGCTTCTCTGCGGACGTCTTATGAACGTCTGACAAAGACTGGCGACGTGACGTCTTACGGACATGTCTTTGCTCAGCGGATACTATGATCAATTAACTCTCACTGCCTTTGCCTGGGTTCCTTCTCCCTTCTCTCTATGTAAAATACTGACCCAGCAACTTCCTGTTTAGTCTTTAGCTCATGCTATGTGCGTTTTGTGAGCCAGAGCTGGTTCTCCAGGTGAATTTTCTGTTTATTATAGGAACAGTTATAACCGTAAGAAAGAAGAACATGAAATTTAAAGCAGTTCTGATTTGTATATTATTATTTACTTCACTTTAAGATCAAATGTATTGTGATTCAAGGTAAGCTCACTTGTTTCTTCAGCCTTAGGGTTTAGTATTAATTAGCTTTTCTTATTAAAAAGTTTATGGGGCTTTCCTAGCCAGTGTATTTACCCATTGTAAAAAATGTAACAGAAGTAAATCTGACTTTGGCAGATAAGAATAAATACATAAATAAATGATCATATTGATTTCTCCATATAGTACTGAATAGTGACTGTGAAATGGCAATGCAAAACGAAAGACCTAGTGTAAATAAGTACTGTGTGTACGAATGAGAGAAAAAACACAAACTCACATTGTTTCTGGCACCATCACGGACATCGAGTGTGCGAGGAATGGCATCGTAGAGAGACGACACGTATGTAATAATGGACTTCTCATCGGGATGAGGCACATCCACATCTGAAAGCACATCATCAGCATGGGATTGCAAAATTAAAAGTCAGACCAAATATGGTAATCTGCACTCACTCTATATAAAGCCGCACCTAATCCATACACACCATGGGGTTTATGATTATTTGTCATTATAAAACACAACAAAAAACAAATGATCAAATTTTGTGTAAAGGCTTCTGGAACGTACCCTCAGGGTCGAGCAGGCGTGTGACGCCAAGCTCCTTCTCAGCCACGCTGAATGCCTGTTCCAGGTTCTCCTGGTTGGACTGGCGATACACTTTTGTCATGTCGATGAGCCTGGGTCTGAAGAGAAGAGGAAAGGAATTGGCAATAAGCGGGGTAATAACAAACCAAGCCAATCGAATCAACACTGAAAGAAACACTGCACTTAAACTAGCAACTGCATTAACCACAATCGTCATGTAGCTCTAGGTGTCAAGAAAGGAATTATTGACAGAAAATTCTGTAAGACATGACAAAAACTCGATGGATTGTAACACAAGATGGTTTCTAGTTTCACTTTTACTAAAGACTTGGTTTTAGGTGACCTCTTTTTCCATTGCCCCATGAGTTTCTTTCTTGTGGGATCTGGCAACCCAGGAAATAATGGCAGCAAGACCACTATCAAACACTTTTTGGAGACTTTGAAACACATTACATACTAGAGAAAACGCCGAATGTAGAACGTTTAACGTTGATATTTCATCTTCCTGTATGACTGTTGGCTGGTTGGAAAGTCCAACTCCAATTATTACCCAAGTGCATATATGCTTGTTGATCAGATTACTGTCAAAATTGCATTTTCTGCAGTGACTGGATCATTAAGTGCATGTACTGAAAGTTCTTGAATAACCAAACAATGATATACAATTTAATCCCCAGTTCTCACTTAAAATGAACAATTTAGTTTGCATGTCTAGATGAAGAGGATGCCTTGGAGCACCTGTAATATGTCAGACACTCCCCCTGACCCCCAAACACAACAAACAGTGTCACAACGAACATCAATACAGCTGCACAGACAACACTGAAAATGTAACGGACTTAAATTATAATTATAATGTCTAAAAGAATAATGAAGGTGCATTTAAAAGGTCAAACCGGTATAGCTCCTTGAAGTGAAGCGTGGAATAGACTGGATAGGCATCTACCGAATTGGGTGGAGAAACAAAACCAGACCCATCTTTTATCATGAGTGATAACATGGGTGAGGCACCGCTGGAGCTCCAGCCCATTCCTGTTTCAGCCTCGCTTGCTGAAGAGCCTTGACTTGAACGGGTTCCTGAAGTCTGGGAGCTCCTGCCTGAGTCTAGAGAGGTCTCTGAAGGGATCTCCTCACACAGCATGATAACACGGTTTTCAGCATCGCTCGCCGAATTGCCGCTTCTCCGCCGCTTCTTTACCAGCCGACCTTTCTTTAGGCTGAACATTTTGCCTTAGGATAAAATGAAATACGATGGACTTATTTGCTTCAGACCTTCGCCCTTGACATTCCTGTTGAATTAGCGTCTCCAGTCTTCATTCTTCAAAAGCACGGCTATCAGATCCCATGACGTGATGAAATAAGACACCCGCGCCAGTTCTCTGTTCTGCAGATCTTCCACGTTTCACAGTCCTCCCATAGACTTACGTGGGTTATGCAAAATGCCTTAAAGCAGGTCTCAAGTGGAGGAATAACTAAACAGCTACCATAGAAGCTGCTTGTAAAAATCTTCTTGCTCTTTCCAACTTTGTCACTGAATCAGCCAAGCCCACATGTTTTGCTTTGAAAGGGTAGCAGGGCGTACCCAAGCTTTGCAAGTTAATGCTTCACAAAAAAAGGTTCCCTCCGGGAATGCCTGCGTTTGCCCTCTTATAATCACGCCCCGTGTGCCACACCCTAAAGTATTTATCTCACGCCATCTTTCTTTGCATTCTACAAACGTCTTTCAGTCATTCAGCCTTACCCTCTTTTATACTCACTTTAGAAAAAAAAACAATGACCGCAGAGTCAAATGTCATTACCAATATTTAACTCTTTTCTTGCTTGATCTGCTTGGGTGCTATTAAGCAAAAAACAAGCTTTATAAACTTGAAAAAATGGTGCATAAAAATAAAATTAGCACATACCAAACAGCCTTCAAATACATACAGGTTCAAACACATACAGTGTATTAGTCACAGGTAAGAATGAAAAAAGGCATTTGTCAAACATAATGTCAACAACAACCAATTATTTTTTTTATTTTATTTTAAGTTGCTGAGGTCCCTTGTGGTCCTTCATGGCTGCGTCAATTTTTGGTTCTTCCCTTCCTAGCGATACTGATAGTCTCATGCTACACTACTCCAATGCTTTCTGTAAATAGAGTCTGTGATCTAACAAAAACTAACTACACATTCTGTTTTTCTACAAGTTCTTTTTCCTGTACCAGTTCACATACTAAGACTTTTTCCGGTTCCAGCTTCGGATCCAAGCTTCATTCTATTACCCAGGGGGCAGTAACTCCCCCAAACATCAGCATAAAATGCTGGAGCATCTAACCCAGTGCCCCAACAGAGCATGATCCAGTGTATTTACCAAGCTACCACTGCTGGCCTACAGTTTAATTCCGTAATCTCCACTCATTCCAGACTCTACAATCTGACTGATCTTTATGCATCGACACATAGCTTGAGTAGTTCAAAAAATGCTCCGATGGCAAAACAACCCTAGGGCAACCATTAAAAAAATGTCCTAATTCTTATAAGCATTAATGACAAGTCTGATCAAGTGAGAAGCAGAGGATTATCCTAATATGTTTTCTCCCAGTTGTAAGAACAGTTTAAAGTTACTCATACAAAGTGGTCTGAGCTTCATGTTCATTCTAACAGACGTAAAGGATCAGGACCAAACGATTATGTACATAGCACTGCGCAAAAGTATTAGGTCACTATTAGATTCAATACACCATTGTTCAGAAATGTTATAATGACCCCATACACTGCTTAAA
>JAUZST010028517.1:0-57421 GCA_034779995.1 Parotocinclus haroldoi | reverse complement strand
CCATATCTCGCTGACCCGCTTTGTATCCGCTCTAAGTGGCGACTTGTGGCTTCTTTTTCTTATTCGCTTCTCACGTTATTTGGTCTGAATAAGGGAATAAAATTACAGGTATAGAACAGGATTTGTTTCTGTACTTTAGGATTCGGTGTATATATATATATATATATAGGAAGCACTTACTGGTCAGCCTCCTTTATGTTCCAAATTCTGGGGGTCATTTAAAATCCTGTCGTTTTATTCATCCGGATGTTACGAGAGTACGGTCTGAATAGGCAGCAATGTAATCTGTAAAAACATCCGAAATAGGAGAAATGGATGCCCTTGAGTGACCTTAAGGCTTACCCAGGGCTCCCGAATCAATCTGTGTGTGATTAAACAAAGGTTAAACACAATGTGGGATATTGTATAAAAAGAGGCACCTGGCAACCCCTGAGCCGTATTTGGGCACTTGCTGGTTTACGAGCCCAGTTTACAAACAGTCGTCCGGTGGTCGGTCAGATCTTTGGAGCTGAAATACTGTTTCGTCTTTCCGTGACTGGAATCGTGACCTCAATTACATAATTGCCGTTTCCTGAGCCCAATCCCAGTCCCGTATATATAGCTCTTGCCCCGCCGTACGACCGTCCTGCTGACTTGTTAATCGCCGTGAGAAATGACCGACCCTGACTCGGTAGCTGTTCGTCTCCTTCCGCCCGTGCTGGTCTCGCCCGCTGCTGCGTCATTGTGCCACGCTGTGCTGATTGATTTGTTGGAGCAAGCTAAACTGTGCGCTCTAATATTTCTCTCTCTCTCTCTCTCTCTCTCTCTCTCTCTCTCTTTTTTGCGGGAGAGCCATGGTTGTTGGCTATACTAATTGGTCAATTTTCTGGCAGGATGCTCAGTGAAGCAGTGAGGCAATGGAAAGGTTCAGTCAGCCATGCATTAAGCTTAAGATAGATGGAGGAGGCCTGAGAATGGGCTACGTGTTTTATTTCCCTCGGCCTTTTCTCTTTAGGTCTCTCTCTCTCTCTCTCTCTCTCTCTCGTGCCTACGCATGAGGATTAAGCGGCTGCGTTAAAAACCCTGCTGCCGATATCGTTATTAAATATTCAAGAAGCTTTGTGTTTACAGAGAGCGAGAGGAGCGTTACATTTAAAAACGGAGCCCGTCGGGACGTTTTTATTTGCACGCTCGCGAGTGCTGAGTTGCACGTATTCTTGATTTGCATGAGACTCCACTGAGACATGGTGGCGGTAGTTCCTCTGACCCCCTCGATCCATTTCAATTTGAACAAAAGCGAAGGGTTGAGTGTGAGCACGCGTCGCAGGGCGTCGGCAGCCCGTCCGTTATCGTCGTCCGTCTCACCCGTGCAGTCGGGGAGTCTGCCTGTGTCTGGACAGTAACGGAGAAGTTTGTCCCCCGCTGCAGGGACGACAAATTAGCCCCGTCACCCGAGGCCGAGCCGGTGCGTCATAACTGGAACGGCTAAGCTGAGTCAGACGAAACGCAGAATAATAAAGGAGTAATAATAAAGGAGAAGATGGGCTGTAACGGCGGCTTGATACAATCCAAGCCAGCACGGTAATGAGCGTAAACGAGTCCATCAGCCGCTCCGTTTCTGGGAGCGTTTTTAGGGTAAATCCTGCGTATCGTTAGCAGGTTGGTCTGCATGTGGAATCCGACACGGCAAAGCAATAATACAAGGCCGTGCTTCGCCTGCTGATTCCGTCCCTTTTTGCACCAAGATGACTTTTGCAACGCTTGCCATCTTTGTCGCTCTGGCCACCTTCTCCTCACACCGGCGTTCAGGTTAGGGTTATGAATCCAAACGATAATCCCCTCAGTCCTGACGTCCTCCCGTCTAGAACCTAGATTCAATAATCCGATAAAGATGCCTGGAACGAGGCCGGCGTCGCCTTATATAAATATTCCAGGGCAAAACACGAGCGCCCCCAGCTCACCGGTGTTGACGTGGAGCCCCCCCCCGAATTATGGTCCGTGCCAACCGGTCGGCGCCACACTCGCGGATCTGCAAAGGACGGAGGGGTTTTTTTTTGCGTTGGACAGATTTGAGTGGCAGGAGTTCGGCGAGGTCGCCCTAGAGAAGCGAGCGCAGTGAAAAGCTGGGAACTTTAACCTCGCCGCGGTGCGTCTGAACCTGCACGAATAGACCCGAGCCCTTCTAGTTCGATGACAAATTGGGCGAGTGCGTGGTGTCAGCCGCGTGGCGGTTGTTGGCGCGCACCGACGCTCCTGCTCCGCCAGATACATCGCCTACATGAAACGCCTGTCACCTTTCCTGCGTTGGCCATCCATCAGACCTGACTCACATTGGATAGCAGATTTAAACACTTCCCCTCCGACTCTCTAACCTCCCTGCATATACACTTTCTACCCGTCCTGTTCTTCCCTGTACATCCGCCCTTAATCGTCCGTCCTTTCAGTCCGCCCCTCTTTGTTGTTTTTTTTCCTTCCTTATTTCAATTCCTGCGGGCGCCGTCTTGTAACGCACGATGATCACGACCGATTGGGAAGGAGAGGCTTCCGAGTACAGCCAAATTGGGATTGTTGCAGAACCACTCTTCAGGGATTGGATTTGAACCCTTGACCTTTTGGTCTATGGTCCAGGACCATCAGTGCTAGACCACCTCAGACCTAGTAGAGAGTTAGAAGTCGTTCTAGATAAAGGTCTGCTTAAGAACTAAATGTAAATGTTTGACCTTCGGGTAGATCCAGGGTATCCCAGGGTGCCACAGGGTATCCCAGGGTATCCCAGGGTATCACAGGGTGCCAACGCCTGTTGGATCGACCTGTGTGAAACCCGAGTGTTTAGTGACATTCACTTAAACGTACAGCCTGAGGAGTAATTATCTCCATAAATATGTATCTTTTATGAAAATACGAATGTAAATGCATTCTCAGTGCATAGTTTGTGGATGAATTGCAATTAGTGAGCACAATAGTCAGCTTGATTGTAATGTTTATTAATGCGAGAGTTGCGAGTGGAGCGCCGCGTCCCAATTAGCATGGCTGATACCCGCTCCAGACGATCCAAATGCCCAGACGACCCTCTCCCGGCGTTCATTGGACTCATTTCTGGAGTTCTGCGCTGTGTTAAGCTGGCCCCGTATTTCCCATTAAATACGAACTTTCCGAATTCTGATGGAGATGGCTGTATTATTGAATTACTCCGCTTACTCTAAATCAAACCGCATTTCTTTTTTGAAAGCTCGTGTGTCCGTAAGGTACGCTCGATACGAAACAAATCCATCTGTTCAGAGAAAATGATAGCCAAGAAGTTCGGGAGGTGTCGAAATATTAGTTTTAAATGCAAATTACCGATATTTAACCAAGATTCATTGACCTGACCCGAGCACAGAGCCCTACCGGAGTCCGTCCCAGCCCCGTCTATGCTTGACCTTTATCGGGTATGATGGATTGTTAAAGTCCCGCTCAGGAGAAGAAGGAATGCCTTGAGTTCCGTGTCGTTTTTTGGAGCTGGAGACGCAAGAGCTTTGAGGCTGAACGAGAGCAAATTGAGGGGGAGCTCGTTACGGGCGGACTTTGGCGCCTTCAACTCTCCTCGTTTAAATGAAGACGCCTGTAGATGTTCTACAGTCCATGGACCATGATGAACCCACGGTGGTCTAACCTAATCTCCATCTAATCAAAGGAATTGTTTTAACGAGCACCGTGCTTTTTTTCAGCGTTCTGTATGACCTACCAAAATTTAAGAGCAAGGTACTGAAACAGCCCCCCCCTCCCCCCGCCCCCTTTTGACCCCTGCGACCCAGTCCGGCCTAAGCTCAGAGAAAACACGGGAGAAAATTGAGTCGCATCTCTAAGCAATCATCCAGAGCGACTCTCAAAAGACCTAAGGTTGCCAGTCGTGTGAAAAAGGCGCTTGTTTGTGTGTCGTCCAGGTATCGGACGTTTGTGTCTGAAGATGCTGGACCCAATACCTTGGTCGCGACCGTGCTGGCCAAGGACCCGGATGGTGACGGCATTACTTACAAAATCTCGGCGGGAAACGAGGAAGGCAACTTTGTGATTGACAGCCAGAAAGGTGAGTGTTTCCTCTCTGATAAATAACCACACCCTCATTTGCTTGACCCTCATTCAAATATTGAACCAGGTAATACAAGAATTGAAGGGGAAGGGGAAACGTGACAGGAGAAGCGCGAAGTGGCCGAATTGCTGCCGAACATTCGTAGTGAAAATGTAGAACTTTATGGTCAAACTGCGAAAGTTTACTTCTGTCAAGCAGTTTACTCTCCTTTCACTAGGAAATCCCTAGTCCTAATCTTTTTGGACTTCAGATGGTCTTTTTGAAATTTTTTTTAGCCTCCTTCGGTTCACGGGAACCCAAAATGAAGCGCTCTATGGTGCGATCTTCCAAAGAAGATGAAAAAAAGATGAAATAAAGTGATTTTATTTTCACTTATTTCACGTATTTATTCCGTTCCTTTATTTCTTTTTTTTTATTTCAGATACGTTTTTAGTCGTTGATTACTACGTAACAACAACAAAAAAAAATCATCAAAAGGTAAAATAATAAGAATTTTAAAGGCTCTGCACAGTGTAATAAGGGCTATTATCATTTTTTAAGGGTTAAATCATTACTTTACTATGCAATAATGGAGAATGTTCCTGAAAAGGAACCGTTAGAAATAATAGAATAGAAATAAAAACCTAAACGCTTGCGATCGGTAGGAGGATTATAAAAAAAAGATCAAATGACCGGAGTGAGAATTTATGGGGACACTCGGAGGCCGAAAAAGCTTTACTGTTTTGAAGAACGTTTATAAAGTTTGAGCTTCTCCTGCACTCGTTTCGTTTCGTTTCGTATCTCCCTGTCAGAGAGATAACGGCACCAGGAGACGGGATGCTCGTCGGTCATCGGCGCTGTAAGACATTCGCACGGCGTGGTCGATAAGACGTCGTATTAAAGGCATAAATACAAAAGGGGATGTTTCCCATTGCTGACGGAAATGTTTACTCCGATAATCAGCTTGTAGATCATCTCCAGCACGCCGCACCTGTCACGACACGTTTTTTTTTCCTTTCCTTTTATTCTTCGCTCTTGTGTTTCCCCCTTATTTATGCTGATTTCATTTCCTTCTCCTGCCACAGCAATCGTAGCGTTTTTAACGACGCATCCGTCATCATAATGCCCACCCTCGTGGGAATACATGAAAACTCGTCGTGTGATGCCTCAGACAAGCTGCCTGCTATTTGGGATATGCTCACACATGATTTAAAAAAAAATAAAAAAATAAACGCTAGAGCAAATCAAATGAGTTTATCGGGCCGATGCCGGCGTTTAGGTGCCTAGATTGGGATTTAAAGTCGATCGGAATCGTTTGTAGCTGTATGAATAATTCTGCATACGCAGCTAAGTTAAAATGAGCACGCGTCTCGAGTTTATTATTTCAGCCTACAGTACTGTCCGAAAGTCTTAGGCCACCGTTAGACGTGTAAACATGTTTAATCGACGGTACGTCTCTTTATTTGAATGCAAACAGAGAGCACGGGAAATGTGTGCCCAGGATTTAAAGAGCGAACAGTAATCAGGGTACGTATTGGGAAGCCAGGTGTGGAGAAGCTTGATCAGGAATGCGTTTCGGAAAGGGGAACAGAGTGGCGTATGCCACTTTAAAATGTTTGTTTCCATGGTGACTAATGGTGGCTAAAGACTTTTGCACAGTACTGTGTGTCAGTGATCCAAAACGTCAGGTGGCACGTCCCAAACCCTGGTTTCTCTTTGTCCGTGAGTGACCTTCCTCTGTCCCTTCTTTCTTAGGGACCCTAGAGCGTCTCAGCCCCTGTGGCCCATGCCAGAGTCACTCAGGTCTTTATGAGAGCCCCTCGCCTGCACACGCTGCTCATTGACAGCCTAATATAGGTCGGACCTTGGGACGGGCCGTTGCAATTGTGAGTGGCCATGAGTTACGAGCCCGACCTCTTAACAAGCACATTTTTATAACCGTTTACGCCCTGGTGCCAAGTTAAAGCGGAACAAGGAATCAGGCTGGCAAGGTTTCTGTCCCGAGTCTCGTTAAACGTCCTGAATAAAGTGCTAATAAAGCCTCCCTATAGATGCCTATAAATGCTTATTGATGAGTTTACGGCCTTACAGAGCCTCCACCGTGTTTGCCGTGTTATCTATTGCACCCGTCCTTGTCCCGGTTACAGTTTGGGACCGGGACGCTGATTGGAACTGGCACGGGATGAGTGCCAATGGCCTTTGTCAGTACCCTCGATCGTATAAAGTGACTTTTACTTGCCTCCCCTTTTGGACGAACGTCTCCATCTTTCGACCCCACGCGGGGTCACGGGCCGCCACCAGGCACGCACGCCGACGCTCATTAAAGCTGGGGTATAGCTGGGGTATATGTGCAGTAGTTTTTAGATTTGGAACATCGTGGTACAACACATTGATGTGGCGGGCGGATAAAATGTCTCAGGCCACCGCTAGATTAGATGCAGTGTGAGGAGATGCTAGGAGAACATGCAAAACTCCGTGCAGCCATTGCGCCGTGCCACCTGTTAAAAAGTTAAGACACGGTACAGAACACGTGAGTATTTAATCCGTTGCAACATCGGCGCTGTTGGACGTCCGCGTTCTTCAACAGAAACAACAATGGGACATTCGGATGGCGGAAGGGTTCAAGGTTCCTTTAAAATGGGTTCTAAAATAGCACTGTCCTTTTAGCTCAGGCCTTCACGTTCTCCTGTACCTCAGGTTTGCCTAGCGCGTGGGCTGCCGGAGTGGCACGTCCCTCTCCGGGGTGGCGAGAGCTTCAGAGCTTCAGAGCTTCAGAGTTGTGGTTTATATGCTGCTTCTCAGACAGTGCCACAGTGCTGCAGCCGTGCTCTTCTAAAGCCCAGAGCTGGATGTGGTGGCCTGCCAGCTGCCACCGAAATGTTAAAAGAAAGCCCCGCGGCTTTGAACACAGACCTGGCATCAGATGGACTCGCGGTCATGTCGGGACGTTGAATTGATCCTGACGCGTTGCTGTTTGAGCTTTTGTGGCTAAGCTGCAGGGCGTAGAAAGCGTAATCGATCCTAATTCAATGTGAGTTTTTCTCCTCCAACAAATGTCAAAGTGCGCTGAGGTTCCGCCCGGGGAAGGACAGCAGCGGCAGCGTGTTTGTTGTAGCCTTTCCAGGGTTGGTTCCCGCCTTGCGCGTGGCTCTGCCGCCTGGGTGACGGCCTCGGCCGAGCTGGATTACGCCAGTGATAGGTGGCTGCTGTGTTTTTCTGGACGGGCGTGAATTCCGGGGCATTTTGATGAACGGCGCGTTTATTTACTCCGTGCCAAGCTCACGCAGACGCTCAAGGGCGTAACGATGAGAGAAGCCCGTAAAGTCTGTGTACGTAACCGTAGAAGCCGCCACACGACGCTCTGGGGCTTAAGATGGAAAAATGGGCACGTAGTAGCTCAAGTCATGCTCAAGGACAGGCGGCGCATTTTGGCTTTTAAACTCGCTCGGCTTGCGCCGGCGCCGTTCCTATAAAGTCCAAGCAGCCCTATCAGACCTGGCACAATCCTACCTGTGCCATTCTCACATTCGGTGATGGTCTTTGGTGAAAGTGCTCTGTTGAAGGTTAACATGCTGTGACCGCTCCTCTCCAGGCTTGATCCGCCTTCGCTCCAGTCCCCCGCCCGTACTGCAGGGCGTGGAGTACATCCTGAACGTCACGGCGACTGACGACAATGCCTCCGGCGGCCCCCAGTCCCTGTCGGCCACGGCCCAGGTCATTGTGGGAGTAGACGACGTCAACAACAACAAACCCATCTTTGAGAAGGTAGGGCTTGTGTAACTGCCGGTCCACCAGGACCACTTCCTACTTACTGTCTAGGACTATAGTATGTGGAACTCAAACTTCTCCTCTAACCAGCCAATCGCGTGGCAGCTCGGTGCATTTAGGTACGTGGACCCGATCAAGATGATCAAACCGAGAGTCACAACGAAAGAAAACGTGATTGAAGTGACTTTGAAAAGAGAAAAGACCCAGCGAGGGGGCAGCTCTCTGGGTGGAAAGGTTTGAGGTGCACAATATAGGAATAGGAGAAGCTCCAAAACGCCGGGGCGGTACTGGCGATGGACGCTGAGGACGCCCGGCTCTCCTTCCTCTCTCAGCCTGTCCTCTCTGGTTTTCCCGTCCTCTCCCTTTCGCCCTGATTCTCTGCTGCAGCTCCTTGCTATTCCCGCGAGAGACGATTAGCCGGTCGATCTGCACCAGCCCTAGATCATCTAAAAGCCTTTTTTAATTAAGCGTATGGAATATCTGCCCGATCGTCCTGGGCATACCTGCCTGGCCGACGTCTCAATTTAATGTGAGAGCGAGTGCTTTTGGGAGATCTTAAACAGGAGGTGCTGAGGTAAGGAAACGCTCACTCGGGGGTATTAGCACTGCAGAACCACGTCTTGAAGCTGCGAGACGTTCTTTTTGAGTTTTATTTCCCGAGATGTGAGGTAAATTAGCATCAGATCTTTCTGAAAGAGAGGTCAAATGGCTTCCTAGGGGAGACGAGAGACGTCTGTTCGCTTACTCGTCTGAGAGGCACTCCAGGCCCGGCTCTGTAGCAGGACTGAGAATAGAAGAGAAACGAGGCTTTGCACCACTGCTTGGGCTGACAGCTTCTTTCCATCCTACGCATCCTCCTCCATTCTTGCTCTGCTTCCTCTCACTCTCACTCACTCGAACTGTCCGACTCTCCCATGCCACATCAAGTTTTCTTTATCCATCTCCTACTCTCGCTGCTTCTCTGCTTGGCTGCCAGCTCCTCTGCTCTCCAGAGCCCCAATCTGCTGCCCTAATGCTCTGGTTCTCCTCCTCTCCCTGCCTACATTGTTACCCCTCCAGCGGGCAGATTCCGAAACGTCTGAGGCACCAGGTCACGGTTTGCGCAGACCTATCACAGGAGGACTTGTGGACTTGTAACGCATTTCTTGATGGGTTCAAACGGGCAGTTTGACTTAGACGTGAAGCTGTTTCTCGCGAAATACCTAGCGAACATTTTCAGAAAGCTTCAGCTGCACATGGAAAGAATTCGGCCTTAAAAGAAACATTTATCATTTTCGATTTAGTCTCAGCAAAGTTCAGTATACGGACGAATCCCGAATTCACCGTGTTCACTATGAAGGAAAGGTATGAAGGCTCACTCGCTTTTTTTTGACCGAGGTTTTGGACGTGACCGTCCCCCTCGCGTGCTACAGAGTCCGTGCGGAAGTGGCCGTCATTTTGGCTGAATTGATCTGCTTACCAGTGGTCTAATCCCTTCTGTGGATCCAGTTTTGGAAAAGCAATTTTAGAGGCCGTGCACTGAATTATGAAATTGATTGTGTTTGCCAGATTTCAGCTTCTCCTGCTGTACGGCCACTGTAAAAAATGCAGTGATGCGTTTGCATCATTTGTGTTTGTAAATCTATTATATTTCTGAGGTACTGCTGTTACTCTGATGCTCTTCATGACGTAATGTATTTCTCATACATATTATGAGACTGCGTCTCTAATAATTAACTTTAACTAACTTGAGGTTAGTTCCAATATCTAGGCTGCTTGAGGAGATTTCCCGTGCTACCTTATGCTGACTCTTAATAAAAAGGATCGTGTTTAATGGGAGAAAATGCGATATAGAAACGTCATCGGTATGGACGCAGCCTCGGAGCTCTCTCCTGACGCGTACGGAAGACCCCAAGTTGCCAGATCATCTAAAATAAGATGAGGTGTTGATTTCTGAGTCATATCAGAGCTATCGATTCGGTTGCGGTTGCGCAACGGATGGTGCGCCTGTAGCTGAGCGAGGCTGAACGCGTTGTCCACGGATTCAGCAAGACGGAATTGCCTCCGGGACAGTTTAATTACAAACCCGATTAATTTCAAAAGGACAAAACAAAGAGATTGAGTATTGGCTTCCTCTTTATCTCGCTTGCACTACCTTTTGCTTGCTTTTTGGTCCCTCGTTTCCTACCTCAGCAATGCTGCGGGTTTTAATTTGTCCAATTACCTCTGCCGCTTTCTTGCTTTGTCATTTGTTCTTAAGTTGAAATCATTATACTGAGCATGATTTTGCTTTGAGTTGCCAGGTTTCTTTGTGATATTAAAACTCTTTCTCTCTCTGTCTCTCTCTGTCTCTCAGTGCCAGCAGTATAAAGAGATGGCGTCTGTACTGGAGAATAAGCCAGCGGGGACGTTCGTGCTACAGGTGCATGCAGTAGATGCTGATGAGGGAGCCAACGGGAAAGTGACATACGGCTTCATGCACAAGGACAGCACGGTCCCTGCCTTCACCATCGATCCCGAAACAGGTCATAGATTAGGGAAAGAAGCTGAGATGAATCAAGTTGCAATTATTTTTTTTCAATTTTGTCTCCTTTCAGGGAAAATCAGCATCCAAAACAGGTCAGAATCATATTACTTGGAACTGCTACTTAGACCAGAACCCTGATTCACCAATGTACATAGGCAAAAGTATTGGGACACCTCCCACGTTAGAGCTCCAGGAGCTGGGCTGCTATCCTCTTTGCAGCTAGATAGGAGCCTGAAGTCTCCTGAGAAGGCAAGATTTTGGACTGTGCCTGTGGGGATGGGATTCATCCCTCCACAGACCACGTTCCCGACGCTCCAGAGCACGGTGGCGACGTGCTTTACACCAACCCATGCCTTTACGTTTCAGGAACGCCGCTCTCAGTTGCTGGTGGAATATCCGGGAGGGAATGCCCGTGTTTTTGCTCCCCGTACTCTCTCGAATTTTCCAAGTTCCAGGGGTTTTTCCCGTGCCCGGGAATCCCTTCCAAGGAATCCACCCAAAATGTTTTGGAATGCTGTAACCCTGACTTCTCTTTGCTTTCTTTTCCTCGCTGGATCGTACTCTTCTTTTCCCCGCAGGCGCGATCGTGACCGCGCGCAAGTTCGACAGGGAGCGCCAGAGGGAGTACGCGGTGACGGTCACGGCTACCGACCAGGCTGCGGACCCTCTCATAGGCATCTGCCAGCTCAACGTCCTCATACTGGACGAGAACGATAACAGCCCCAAGTTTGAGAACCTCCGCTACGAGTGTGAGTCCCGGTCGTCTTTATTCTCTCCCCGTTGCCACGTAATATAACGCTCGGGAGATTTCATTAGGGTCCAGGCGCGCGTTGTGCCCAGACGGCCAGTCGCAGGGAATTTAAACACAGCTCGCTCTGTAGAGAAGCTTTTCTCCTCTGTAATGCTTTCCCCTACGGATCTGATTGGAATAATTTGTATTCCGGCCTCCGTTTGGACAGACTTCTTGCGGGAGGATACCATGATTGGCACCAGTTTCCTGCGGGTAGCTGCGCATGATGATGACTACAGCACCAACGCTGTCATCACGTACTCCATGTCTAAAGAACAGCCCGAGTACCTGCGAGTCAATCCTCTGACGGGCTGGGTATACGTCAACCAGCCCATCTCTCAGGTCTACCTCTCTCTCTCACACACACACACACACACACACACACACACACCGCACTGCTGCAGTCATATAGCTGTCTAGGCACTGAGAGCTATTCGATTCAGACCAGAGATAGATTGCTGTTTTACTGGAAAAGGAAAAGGCTAGAAACCGGATTGCTCGGCCAGGACGTTTTACATATGCTCTCATCTCGGGTTCGGTTTTGGGGACGTGAGCGAGTTAGATCCATCACCACTCCCGGGGATTTGCACCTTTGGCACAGGGGACGTATTGCAAAAGCAGGGCAACCGTACCGAAAGCGTAGCGCAGATCGACATTCATTCGTAACTCTGTACAGGTACGGGAAACGTAACAGACGCTCGAATGAAAGGAACAAACAAGGCACGTTTGTCACTAGACCCCTTTTGGTTTTTGGACTTGAGCGCGGTTGAAACTCCAGCAGCACTGCTGCGTCCGGTTCGCTCGTACCAGCAGGACGAAGACTAACCCATTAGAGGACAGATTGAAGTGCTTCTATGTGGTACCAGGAGCTGAAAGTACGGTGTACCTAATAAAGTGGCCTGTCACTTTGCACAGTGCTTTGCCGTCCGTACGGAAAGGAGGGAGATAATTAAACGTCTCAAACTGACAGTGCTTCAGAGAAGCCGTCACGGAACTGTTGCCATGACTACGAGGGGCGTATCGATAACCGAGGGGATCAAGCGTCGGTCTCTGAGGAGGTCGTTTGCCTCCCGTGACATCAGACGCCCCGCCCGAGGGGCAGATTCTCTCCGAACGCCGTCTTGTGGACGGAAGCCGGCGGGTTCCGGAGAGGTTTGGAAACCTCACAGACAGCTCGGACAGGTCAAACTAGTTTTGTGGAACAAAATATTCCTAAATATATATATCTAAAATGAGACATTGTGGACCTAGTGATGGACGAAATAGGGCTGATTTCAGCCAGCAAACGGAGCTTTAACTCTGAATCAGTGTGCAGGGTCGTTTATTGGTCGCAAAGTCAATTTTACCATCGTTTAACTGCAACAAATGAAGAGGGAAAATGACTGCTCTGTGGAATTGCTTAGGTAGGAATCAATGGGGGCTAAATAAAGTGGGATAAAATATATAGTTTTTAGTCGTTTCGTTCTGATTTCAGGCTGTAAGACCCCAAAAAAAAAAGAGATTTGAAAGTACTAACCTTTGATTGCAGAGGACCTACATTACCAGAGAGATCATAGCCACGGACGGAGGCAACCGCAGCAGCTCCGTCGAGCTGGCCGTCACCATCACCAACGTCAAAAACCAGCCTCCTCAGTGGGAGAAGGAGAGCTACGACGTGGTCATACCAGAGAACACCGTCAGAGATACTCCAGTCGTGGTACGATCCGGCAGCACTCGTGAAAAAGGGGCCTGTGGTCAGTCTTAGGTCATTGAAAGTCCTGTTTCTGGTTTAGTCTCCGGTTAGACGTCCCGTAGTATCGGGATCCAAGATATGGATCCCTATAACGCAGTGTGGTCGTGGTATGGTCCACAGACGCCCAGTGAGATCTGTATGGTGGGCAAAATCCTGGAGGTAACGCTTCGCTCCCCGACTGGTTTGTGTAAATCGGCGCAGGTCCGATAGAACACTCCACACCACGAGGCCTTTCCTCCCTCCTGCTCACAAAGCTGCCCGGATACAGCGGGTTAAAAGACTGGTCAGATCTTATCTGGGCCCGTGTGTGAGCATCAGGAAGCCTTTGTGGAGGACCTCCTACAGGTTGTGGTTTAAGATGGAGCAGGGTGCCCGAATGACCTAGACTTTTCCTCCTCGAGTAAGGAACCTCACATTCCTATCCCGTCACTGGTCGGACATTCAGGAGGAGCCAATGACTGTAACTCCCTCTATTATTTATAGCTGTTTAACAGCGTTCTCTTCATTCGAGGTGCGCTGACCATTCATTTGCTGCGTCTTACTAAACCCTTAAAGCAGCACTCGGATATGAATAGGCGTTTTACCCGGCGCACAAGCGCTCCGTAAAGACTCGGCGCAGGCACGTGGTCCCTAAATAAAGCCACACAAAAAGTAGGCACGAGGAAAAGGATGTGCCGTTTCCTGCTTCATTGATCGGCGGTGCAAACGTTTGCTTTTCCCCTCAGAAGGAGAAGCAATGGAGCCTGCCGTTTATGTAATAGATCTGGAATGGAAGTACACGAGTTTTTCTAGTCGAAGGCGCCGGCCGGGATAACCATTAACACGTGCTAAATGCACGCCGTGGACATTAACGGACAAACAGAGTGTGGTACGGGACGTCTCGCTATTAGTGTGACTAATTCAGGGCTAGCAAGAGCGTTCAGACCATTTAAATTTAGATATTTGGATATTTTATGTTACAGATATGAGCAGTTTAGCACCTGGTCCGTCCAGGATTCAAAAGTCTCAACGGGAAATGAAATGTTTAAAAAAACGGTCCTACTCGGGTTTGAAAACTAGTGCGAGCAAACTTTGGCGACACCTGCTGGCAGAAAAGAGGGGGGGGGGACAACACCGTCTTTAAAATGCCTTTTTCGTTCTTTGCTGAGCGCTTTAACAAGGTCAGCTATCTGGATCTTTTGGTTTTGGTTTTGTTTTGTTTGGTTTTTTTCGACAATTTTTCCATCTCTTTTCCAGACTGTAAAGGCCACGTCTCCCCTGGGTGATCCCAGAGTGACCTATAATCTGGAGGACGGCATGGTACCCGAGACCAACATGCCTGTACGTTTCTACCTGACGCCCAACCGCGAGGACGGGTCCGCCTCCATCCTGGTGGCTGAGCCACTGGACTATGAGACCACACGTAACTTCATGCTGCGGGTCCGGGCTCAGAACGTCGCCGCCGTGCCCTTAGCTGCTTTCACCACCGTCTATGTCAACATCACAGGTACCTCCGGTTCTCTGGGGGGATGGGGGGGGGGGGTGTGAGAGATGCACCGATGTTCCCGTGAAATCTGAGACGTCAGGGTGAAGGAGAAATGCCAGTTTGATTGTAGCTGTTCCTAGCGAGCTTTACTGCACGCTGTTTTCAGATCTGTCTGTCTGATCTGTACGGCTACACTGGGATCACTGAGGGGTGCACACGGCCAGAAACAATACCCAGGTAGGCCTGTGGGGTTTGAAAGATGCTCGGCTGGATTTAAGGGGCTCAAAGCGAGGCAGAAATCGAGAACCCGTTCAATCCAGGGCGCACTTTTAGCCGCAACCAGCCGCGGTCAGCGAGTCAGTCCATATTACCGGATAAAATGTGAAATAGATCATAAACGTGTGTGGATGCCGAAACGAAACGTTTGGAAAGCACGATGTACTCAAATTTCCAACTCTCATACACACTCAGGCCGCAAACTCGACTCTTTAGCTCGTTCTTTTAACCCTAACAGCCTGTAATATGGTAGCTTTCCGGCCCTGCTTCTGCTGCGCTGCATTTCAGAGCCGCTCTCTGTCCGATCGAATTTACTGGCTCTTTCTCAAGGCAATAATCATCTCCATTCATGCATGAATCTCCTTGCCTTGATCCATTTACCAGTGGACTTTTAATACTGATCAAGTATCAGCCTCTCCTTCCTGGCAGCTGGCCTAATATTAATCCAATAATTGTTAGACGATGAGGTCGCCCCCAACTGCACCTGTCCGTCCAAAAGCAACGGCCCGTAGGTACCCGGGCCAATCCTCCCCCGGCTCGCTCATGTCCTCCTACTCCGATTAAAAGCACGGCCGGGCGCCTGGGAAAGAAAAGAACGATGGGGGATGAGAGGAAGTCGTAATGGATTTGGACCTCTTGTTTAATTCATGGATTACGACTTTGGCTTGGAGAAAATTAAAAAGCTACGAGTACATCAGATGGCGATTAGGGCCGGGCCCTCGAACAAGCCATTAAAGATCTTGCCCTGAATTCCACCCTCCCTGCTTGCCTTCAATTACGGAGAGACAACATGCGGGGAAATGCACATGCACGCTTGTTTTGACCTGTCCGAGCCAGTCAGCGTCAGAACCCAAGTCCTAGGTCGAATTCGTTTGACGTGTTGGTTGCCCAGCGGTGAAACCATGTGATAACTCTAGGAGGAGTGACACCGCTGCGTCTCCTCTGTATTTTCGTTTACCGCAAGGTCAGGGTGTTCTATGGAGAGCCGAATGTAAAGAGAGAAAAAAGCCATCTCTGTAAAAGTGACCGTGGTGGATGATGGACTTTTTAAAAACCGTGCCAGCGCCCACACTCGAAGCCACCTCCCTTCGTCTCAAAGAGGGAACGATTCTCAAAGTCAGGGTCGCCGAATGAAACGGCAGTGCTTTCTGCCAGGAAGCCTTTACCACAACAAAATATGTCCCGTCCCCAGTACAGGACTAGCCAAATCGGGAATGTCACGATGGTTTTGTGATGCCGCTGGGGGTGTAACGATACGATCTGCTCACCATTTGATTCGATCCCATCCGCGATTTGCTCGCCGGTGTGGGTGTTACGTTCGATGAAAGGCTCTTGTTTTCCCGCCTGAGGTTTAAAAACGCTTTCGTTTTCAAAAACAAACAGTAAAAACAGTTATTTTTTTTATTTCTGAAGAATAATAATTCACCATCTTTTGTACTTTTCTTGCACAAGAACTTGTAATAACCCGTAATTACTCACTGAGAACAGGGCATGGGTGTGAGCATGACGTTTAATCCCACATCGTAACAAATGCCAACCCAAATTCTCCCAAAGACGCCCTTCGTTAAGCTGCTCGTTACCGTTAGGGGAAGCCCTGCCGCGTGCATTTAACATAAATAGTTCAGTAACTTTAGAGGATTTTGATGTTCGTCAGGCGCCGCCCGGCAAGAATCCGATGATTTGATTTCACGTTTTATCGGGAGTGAGAAGAAAGTCCTGGAAAGCTATAATTACGTTGCCTGAATTGTTACTAACCCTTGTTTTGTGAACTGCTTCTGTCACTAGACGTGAACGACAACGTCCCGTTCTTTACCTCCTCCATTTATGAGGCCTCTGTGACCGAGGGGGTAGAAGTCGGGACCCTGGTACTCCAAGTGTCAGCCAATGACCTTGACCTTGGCTTAAATGGAAAGGTAAATAACGCAGCGACTTGTTTCAATATCCTTTTCTGTTCTGCACTGTGTGTAAGTGGACAAACGAAGTGCCCAAGTGGCAGTGGATGTTTAAGACGTGGGGTCCCGGCTCACGGGAACGTACACAAGACACGGCTGAAGAGTTTCGGCCGGCCGAGAGGGACGGGCGCTTTCACGACAGATGCTCAAGCCTCTGAAAGGACAAGCCACAAAATAAAAACAGAAGTTAATGGGCTTTTTTTTACAACCTTGAGCTGTGCTAGGCTGGGTTTGGTGCCAGGGCTGCCGTTCCTGCCAGGCCGACGCTCGAAAAACGCACCGCACCGCCCTGGGCAGTTGAGAAAAGTAATGTGGTCTGCCGAGTCGTTTTCAAATTCTCTTTATTTAAAGAGATCTGTGGTCGAAGGGAGCCAAAAGATACTCGATAGGTGGTGCCAAAATGTTGGTTTGGAGAGCTAGCTAAGGTCCAATTGTTGCTTGGTTATAAAACTGGCCACGAATATGAGGCAGATTCACAGGAGCAAGTGCACTCTGTGGTGCCTTTTCCTAACGAGTCCAAGGATTCTAATACTGCAGAAAGGATCCAGGAGTGGTGCATTAATGCCCAGGGAGAAATCACTCTACTGCCTACTGGGCCCCATCGTCCATGGTGCCGATGTTACAGAGATCCCAGGTAATCCTGGCAGATCCCTCGATCCCAAATGCAGCCTACAGCCTCTACAAACCTCTCTGCCAGGTACAGCCTTCTTCATTCGAAATTCCATGGTGTGGTTTACACCTTAGAAGTTGGCATCTCAGGCGGCGCAGTGCCAGTTTGTCAGCTCAACATGGTGGCAGCGGCTCCGACCCGGCTTAAGCATCACAGGGAGGCTGGAACAGCGCCCCCTGCTGAGCCCAGTAACGCTCTGGCATCGTAATCGGTAGGAATTACAATATAAAAAATTATTCTATAGATCCTTTCATCATGGCGCATCGCCCTAAAGCAGCTTTGTACCATTATGTAATGAATATAATAATACTAAGTAACGAAACAGATTTAGCATAACGAGTCCTCAGCGGTAATTATTGGAGGCACATCGTCTCCTAATGACTGAATGATGATGATGATGAGGGAGCTCCTGCACTGGTGGGACTGGTTAATGTAAACGGAGACCAGTAATGACCAGTGAAGCTGAGGCGGAGAAACAACTCAAAGTGGGCGGTGCTGGAACTGGTACCGGAACGTTAGCTCGGAGAGAAAAGAGAAAATGTAGTTACTGATGCCAGGAGCAACACGATACTCCGGCAGCACTACTACAGTAGGGTAGCTAGAAGGGGAAGAGCCAGTCCGTAAGCACTGGCGTTCATCCGTCGATCAGCTTCGTTCCAGCTCGGCATGGATCAGAGTCCGAAACGGACTTGGAAGCTTCCAGGATGAGCTCGGTGCCAGTCGTTCGTCCGTTCCGACATCTGTCCCGTAGGCGGCTGTGAGCAGCCAATCAGAACCCCTCGTGTGAAGACGTGCAATTGAACAAAACGGCCGTGTTGCTCGGGGCTAGTAAGCATTCCAGATCAATTTAAAGATTGCGTTTGCAATCACAATGATCTGAAAGTGCGATTCTGAGAAAATAAAAATGAACATTGATGTAGGGTGTAGGACAACGACGTCATTCTTGGTTCCTAATAAAGCCTTACTCTTGTTACCTCTTACTCTTGCTCGTCCACCCGTTTGACAAAGCACACCCTTAGGAATGTTTTTGAACGATGATGTCATTTGTTCGTATTGGAACTCTGAACGATCATACAGTCCCTTGCGCTGTACTTGAGCGGCTTGAGGTCGCTGCTTGTTTTAATAACTTGACCTCCAACAAGGTGTTCATTATTTCATTTCCGTTTAATTCTGCTTCTTGTTTGTGTTCTCCGGAGTAATTGAGCCAGCAGGGCACTGTTTATTATACACTCCACGCTGGGGACACTCGAAGTGGCTATAGCCTAATAATTGTCAACGAGGGCGGCCCGAGGCTGTGGAGAGACAACGGGCTATAACGTTTGAACGTTTGATTTCGCCATCGTTATTCTTGCCGTGAATAGGTCTTCGTTTTTTTGGTCTGTTTTTGCTGCTGTTTGTTTAAAGAAGGCCCGCCGTCTACGGCGTGATCGACGGCTGCTGGCTTTTTCGACAGCTTAATTACACCGAGGTTCAGACACGTTCATGCAGAGGAAGAGTCTGATTAATTATAGTGGCCAATCCTCCTCTTCAACCGTTCCTTTTTTTTTTTTAAGTTGTTTTTTTTTAGTTTTCTTTCTCTTCCCTTTTGTTTCCGTCGGTGCAAAGTTCTCACCCGCCCCCCTCTCTTTCTTGCTTCTGCCTCTCAGATCTCCTACTCCTTGCTGAACGACCGCAGCGGAGACTATCAGTACTTCCGAATCGATCCAGAACTGGGTTCCATATACACGGAAGCGGTGTTCGACCGGGAAAGCAAGGGTTCCTACCTATTGGAAGTCAAATCCATGGACAGCTGGGAGTCCGCCAGGCCAGGACGGCACGGCCAGCCTAACTCGGGTAGGAATGACCGAGCTGTCTTCTTTAAAAGTGGTCCGGACAGAGCTGAGTGGATTTACCATATAGGCTAGACACGCGGAAATCGGACTTCTGCAGGATAGAGCCACTCGGTCAGCCCTAGTAGTGATACCAGGGGCACTAACAGCTCAGAGATATGTACAGGATATCCACATGCTCTTTCCTACTGGCCCCAGCAGGATAATACTCACCCACACACGGCAAGGGATTAACAGAACAGGAAGGTCTCCACCAGATCGGAACACGTCCTGGGTGCCCGGTTGCCAGGTATGCGTCCGTCGGTATACTGCTACTATTTAGCACGGTTGGTTGTTTGTAATTCCTGGTGAACAATCCTCTTGCCCACGCTCCCTTCACTGCCGACGAAACTCCTGGGTCCAGCCGGGCGTCAAAGTGACACGTTCAAAGCCGGGTGTCCAATTAGCGCCAGACGTCTTAGTCTTTAGTCGTCCTAATGCGTGAAGGCTTGCTCCCAGAGACGCTGTAAGCGCGTTTTGCATGCTGCGCTGCGTTGTTCTTCGGGAGGAGTTTTGCGTTTAATGAACGAGCAGAGCCAAACCGCTGGGAGATGTTTGATGTTTGATGTTCGACTCCTCCACGAGTTTTTAAAAAGCGCTGCTTTGGGATCCCGCTCCGTGTTCAGAACCACTAGCTTACCGTCTCATGTAGGTAAGTTCTTTTACCTGACCCGGCGTGTGGGGGTAGTTCAGGTACCAGAATCAGACTCTCAGCATCAGATGGCTTATGGTTATTGAGGCCAATTTTGAGCCCCCGCTCATAAATGGTGACTAATCACAGGTACGGCTGAACCTGTACGCGCTTGACATGATGAAATTCATTCTAATCACGTAGCAACTCTGTGTGAGTCATAGCGAGGTTCTTATGGCCCGCTTTGTCATCCATTTGCACTTTAGTCCTGATTACTCCCAATTTGCAGACCATCCAGCGAGCCACTACGCCGTAGATGTGCATCAAATGTGGCCAAAACACCACCGAACAGGATGCTGTGTTCATCTGGAGTCTGATCAAAAACCCTTACCTTATATCCAGTAGCTTTAGCATTGTCCGAAAGTATTAGGCCACCATTCGTTTTCCTAGTCTAGTTAGTTAGTCTTGCGTGAGGAACGATGATGTGCGTTCTTCGTAACAACGTTTACCTGGCCTTTCAGTGTGGACTTTATGAAAGAGTTTAGAGTTGATGAAATATGAGAGTATGGCGCCGTGCTTACCCGTGCTAACCCGTGCTAACCCCTGCTTACTTTGACTCTCAAATGCGCCCGTTATTATTTCCGTTCTTTCCTGCGCACCGCCGACAAGAGCAATTAGGGCATGCAAATGTTTACTGTATTTGTGCCACGTTTGGTGCGCGGGTGAATTAATGAAGTGATCATTAACAGCTCCAGAATGCAAACGAACCGCATTTACCTGCCTCGGATATTTCCGTTAGCTTCCCCGTTTGGGTTCCGAATCGTTTAAATGTCAAATGCAGATAAAGTTCGGGCCCGAACCAAGATATTAAGAGCTTTAAGGCTTTAAATTGAGAGCGCGTGTTCAACGTCAGACGTACAGACTCGCTTCAAATGACCGGAACGCAAATAACAAATGAGGCGGCCGGGCTACAACGGGGAAAAGACTCTCTATATATGGGCGCATCCTTCGCTCATTTACAGCTTTGATTCTGTTGCTGACAGCCCTCTGCTTCCCCTGCATCAGCCTCATTCTGCCGTCTCCGACACTCATCTCCACCTCAAACCCCTCTGATGTTAAGTCAAGATTTGCTGACTTCTGTTCAAAGCCGGCCCGACGTCCTTCGCCGTTTCCTGGGCTCAGCTTTATAGCCGCTTTGCCTAACTTCAGGTTTTTGATCTGCCTTCTTGTGAAGTGATAAGAGCTGGTACTCGTCCTAGTGGGGCGTGTCGGCCGAAAACGGGTGAGCCGGAGTGGGTGGAGTCTTAAGCTAAAGGGGACTGCTGTAAATCTTTGGGATTTTCTAATGGATTTTGGGAACTATAAGACGAAAGGCGCAGAAGGGTGACCGTGTACCGAGGAATCAGTTTGGTCTAGACTAGGGAACCGAGGGCTCCAAGGGGCGTGGCCATGTAAAGCAGACCGGGGGTGCCCCTGTCGTACCATATGGTCATACTGCCAGGCCAAATTGGAAAAGGTCTAGGCCTTGCTCACGTTCATTCAGGACGTCTGGCACAGAAGCTAAGGGCACGCCCATTAATAAACACCTAAATCAAAAACGATTTGGGTCTGCGCCGCTAAGCTCGTTTAGCTAGGTGTGTTCTTCGTTGACCCGATATGCAGCGCGTTTTGTTTTTCTTGTTTTGTTTCTGGCATTAGTATTGCCCAAACCGGCTAATCAAACGAGCGCCTCCAAAAACAAACTTAACGGGGTTCAAACCGGACCGGGGTGTTTTAAATGAACCAAAAAGAAATCTCCCTCTCTCGATTTCGACCGAACAGATGCGCCATCCAGGAATCCCGACTTTAAAGTGTACGCAGCACAACACGGTTCCTATGCAAATGCCTTCGTTTAGCCCCGGCGCTGTGATTTTTCAAGCATGAACGTCACTCGTGATGCAAAAAAAACAAATAAATAAATAAAAAGAAAAAAGGGTGGAAATTTTGCACTGCGGCCGAGATCGCGGGGCGAACAAAAACCGCAGAAAAGACACTTTTCAGAATTGTCGCTCCGCTCACACTCGCTGAGGTCTGAACCTACCGATTTTTATCAACGGGCACAAAAAGGGACGACCCCCGAAATGCAACGGTCCTTAAAATGGCAACCCCAAAACACGGGCACCCCTTGCCCATCTCTGACGGCCCAGCCCAGATCAGGCGCGATATGGGTGGCGCTGACACTGTGGTGCTGGGTCGGACGCAGCAGTGCTGCTGGAGTTGTTAAACGCCGCATTCTCACCTTGCGAATGTAGGAGCTCATGTTTCGTTCCAGATTCTTCAGAAGCGCTCACGGGCGCTGCCTCCGAGGTGCTTTAAACTCCAGCAGCACTGCTGCCTGATCCACCCGGAACAAGCGCGAGCACGAGTTCCAGAACTGCAAAGTTCCTCTATATGGGACGAGGAGCTTTATTTATTTATTTATTTTATTTATCGCTCCGGAACTCTACTTGCACTTGAGTGAAGTTGAGTCTTGCCGATATTTTTATTTCCTTGTTTTTTTTTAAACATTGATATTCCCTCCATGATCTTCTCAGCAAACTTTAAATAATTGATCCGGATCTTGAAGTATATTGCAAATTATGTCTCTTTTGAAAGCAATATCAAAGAGAGCGATATTAGCGAAGGGCGCACACACAACCCCACCTCCCCCCCTTCCAAAAAAAAAAAATAAAATAAAATAAAACACCCCACTCCCACCCCACCCCGTCCCTGAGCCCCCCGGGGCACGTTCCTCACATCTTTCTGCTGATGGCTTCAAACACGAAGCCGAGGTCCGGAGATGAGAGGCTGATAAAGAGATGAAGAGCAGACGGAAACAAGGGAGACAAACAGAGGAGGAGAAAATAAAGAGAGGACGGGAATTAGAAAGCATGATTATCGAGCCGAGGGAAAAAAAAAACACAAAACAAAAAACAACAGGCAAGAGACGACAAATATAGGGGTGTGTTTAGGTAGGGAGAAGATAAGACAAAGAAGGGAGAAAAAGCAATCACATTGACGGAAGATCAGCTGTTTAAACTCTGTGTGTGTGTGTGTGTGTGTGTGTGTGTGTGTGTGTGTGTGTGTGTGTGTGTTTGCTGTCTTCCTCAGACACGGCATATGTGCGGGTTTTCATCAGCGACGTGAACGACAACAAGCCCATTTTTGCTCAGACTGTGTACGAAGTCGACGTGGACGAGGACGCCGACGTGGGCTTCACCATCCTCACGGTCAGCGCTAACGATGAAGATGAAGGTAGGCCTGGGTGAAGATCTGGAGGAGGTTCAGCAGCCGAAACAGGATCCAGGATCCCAGGATCGACAGTTTGAGAGCGGAATTTGGGCGGATTCGGGTGGAAGGGGGGGGGGGGGTACGGAATGTGCTTGACCTCTCCAAGGAGATTTTATTCCCGAAAAACTGGATAGACGTTCCAGCTCTTTGAGGCACAAGCCAGGTGTCCCATATCTTCTTCTTAGGTGCTCTGTTAACCTCTAAGGTGTTCAGAAATAACCGGTCCCGTATCGTATCGTGGGTCTTAGTGTGGAATAGTTTCTCACTCTTTTCAAAGTCTGGCCTGGCTGATTGGGATTGGACGACTGGGTGCCGCTCACCGTCAGAAGCTGAGGAACCGACTTGTTTGGGAGGGAGGTTCCTCTGGACGCTATGTGACCTGGCCAGGGTTCTTTCAAACCGGCACAGCACTTCTTTCACTAAATACGTACGAACGTGGTCATTAAGATCAGCATGTGACAAAAAGCTGGTTCCCTACCTCGGGCGTTTGGGGCAACCAGGAAAAAGAGCAGGAGGAATTCGGGAACTCCAAAAAGCCAAACTTAAGATCAGGTGGATGGCCGGCCGAGTGCGTTGACATGCACATTTCTGCACTTTGTCAGGACACTCCCCTCTGGGAATAGGAGCTGGGTTTTATTACCGGTAATCAGATTACTCACGGCATGCATTCCCCCATTCTAATCTTCCCCCGCGGTTGCCAGGTCCACGTGTTTATAAACATGACTGGTAAACTCCTACTGACAAAATGGGATTTTCTGCAGGTTATTAAGAGCACTGTTTTCCTGGGAAGGCTTAGCGGACAAAGTGCTGGAGAGCAGAAGGTCCGAATCCAAATCCCACCTCTACCAGGCCGGACACAAAGGCGCCCACGGTGCCCTCAGTGTGCCCGGTTTGCACCCATCTCATGACTGATGCCGCTTTCCACACAAGCACGTTAAAAAAAGCCTGAGATAAGACGTTTCATTTCCCGCCACCCGTATCTGCACATCTGGACCCAGACGGCTCCTCGGCTAGCGATGTCAAATCGGTAAAGAGCCGGTGTGAGTGACCTGCTGTGCTGCAGCTGGAGTCACATATTTATTTGACACCTCTCATTCGAACAGCTCTTACACCTCTCCAACGACTTCTGATGGTCCATCTTAATTTGTCCTGAGAAATCTCCAAATGGCGAACAGGAACAGGGACGAGGCTCGGTAACCATCGAGTCCTTCACGCAGTCGAACAAGACGCCCAAAGACAAAGACATGTTAGGTTCGAGCGAGTCGGAGGGACGGCGGTTTGCAGTAGTTTGTTTATCCGTTTTATCTCGGCACGTTTTTGCGCTCTGGGTATTCCGCAAGGAGCCGTGCTACGTCTAATAAGAAAAAAGCTATTTGGTTGACATGCTGTTTAGACCTTAACGTCGGGAGACACGGGGGAGGTTACGATATTATGAATTCCTTGCCTTATTCGTGCCTCCTGTCTTTCGAGCCTCCCCTCGTCTTGTTCTTGAGGGATTTCGGCTTCTCCTCTGCTCCTCGGAGCACAGGCATCCCATTCTTCCTCTGCCATCGAGTAATTGGAAGGAGTATTAACCTGCCAAGTGACGCCATCCACTTCATTTGTTCTGAGCTAGCTCTTTACGTGTGTGGAACGGCGACGGTAAAGAAATTACGACCGCGAGCCAGATCTGCGGGGAAGATGCAGTCTTCGTCCCGATCGCTTTGAGATATCTAGGGGTTGGTTTGGTTGACTTTTAACTCGCTTGTTAATAAATGGGCGTTCCCGCATTTCAGGCCTGCAACACATTTTTTAAAAAAAACGGCGATTTAGCATCCGTGAAAGGCTGAGGGTTAAAGATGATCGGAGGAACTCCCTCCAGTTTATCGCCAAATCTTTGTAAACGATCGGAAGGGGTTTCCTGTGGAAATTGAGTTCTCTGCCGACCATAATGTTCTTAAACGATTCACAATCTGGAGGAATTTCAGTCCTAAAATCCAAACCGAACAGGGGTGATCTCTCTCTCCCCTCCCTCAGAACCGTCACTGATCCGTATCTGATAGGAGCACGTGGGTAAGAGTTCCGTTCACAAACACCGCTTACAACCTTACTGTACCAAAGAACAAGCCTCGTGTTATAACCACGCCCACACGCTCCGCCCACTCCCCTGGGCTCGGAGGACCTGTAATGGTCTGGGAATGGTATGTGGTTGCCAGACGGATCAGTGTCCTGTACGCAATGGCTCTTTTCGCTCCCTTGCAGGTGCCAACGCAAAGCTGCGCTATCAGATCACGTCAGGTAACACGGGCGGCGTTTTCGACGTCGAGCCGGAGGTGGGCACCATCTTCATCGCTCAGCCGCTGGACTACGAGCAGACTAAACGCTACAAGCTGCACGTGCTGGCTTCGGACGGCAAGTGGGAAGACTACGCCGCCGTGGTGGTCAACGTGGTGAACAAGAACGACGAGGCGCCCGTGTTCTCGGTCAACGAGTATTACGGCAGCGTGACGGAGGAGCTGGACGGTTCCCCGGTGTTTGTGCTTCAGGTGAGCCGCACTCGTCCTTTCCTCCTGTCTTCAGAAGAAGCTTTTACACGGTGGCTTAGATAACGAGCACTGATCAGAGCATGACTGTTAACATTACGCAGATCAGGGAACGGATCCAAATCCAAAAGTTTACTCTCTCGGCGGGAAAAGTTCTTTTTAAAAGTTATAGCTGGCAGAAGTCCGAGTCAGCACACTTTGCTCATTTCAAACGAAAAATAAGTTTGGAAATGATTCTGCTTGATGTTTTAGGTAACAGCCACTGACCCAGATAAAGATGCTGACCAGGAGGCTCTGCGCTACTCGCTGCACGGCCAGGGTGCTGACAGCGAGTTCATCATTGACGAGGTGACGGGGAAGATCTACGCCCAGAGGACGCTGGACCGGGAGGCGAGGGCCATCTGGCGCTTCGTGGTGTTGGCCACGGACGAGAGCGGCGAAGGCCTGACTGGATTCACAGACGTCATCATCAGCGTGTGGGACATCAACGACAACGCGCCCGTCTTCGCCTGTGCGCCGGACAACTGCCACGGCGATGTGCCCGAGAACTCCCCGCCTGGCACGTCGGTTATGGAGATGACCGCCACCGATCTGGACGACGCAGCGGTGGGACAGAACGCCGTGCTGGCCTATAGGATCGTCGGTAACGCCCCTTTGAGCGGGGGCGACAACGGGGCGGACATGTTCGCCATCAACCCGGCCACCGGGACCGTCTCAGTAGCCGTCGCTGGCCTGGATCGGGAGAAGGTTCAGTCGTACCTCATCGTGGTCGAAGCCAGGGACGGAGGCGGCATGATGGGCACGGCCACCGCTACGGTCCGTGTGACCGACGTGAACGACCACGCCCCTCTCTTCTTGGACCGGTCGTGTTTGGTGCGGATCCCAGAGAGCAGCGAGCCCAACACGGCCGTGCTCGAGCTGGTGGCCGAGGACGAGGACGCCGGTGAGAACGGCCAGTTGACGTTCAGCGTGGTGGCCGGGGACCCGGAGCAGAAGTTCTACATTGTGAGTCATCGGCAGGAGCAGCGAGGGACCCTGAGGCTCAAAAAACGGCTGGATTTCGAAAGGCCGGGAGAGCAGCGCTTCAATCTGACCATTAAGGTGGAAGACCTGGACTACTCCAGCCTGCTTCATTGCACCTTGGACGTCGAGGACTGCAACGATCACACACCCGTCTTCATCCCCCACTTCCTGCAGCTACCCGCCCTCAGAGAGGACGTCCCGATTGGTACCAGCGTAGCCACGGTGCTCGCCAGCGACTCTGATTCGGGCCTGAACCGGGAGATCACCTACACCATAGCCCCTGAATCTGACCCCCACGAGCTGTTCTCGATAGACCAGGCTGGCCTGGTGACCATAGCCGGGCAGCTGGACCGTGAGAGTGTTGCCCAGTATCATCTGGTCGTCCTCGCCACTGATCACGGCACTCCACCGTTGACCGGGACCGCCACCATCCACATCTCTCTGCTGGATGTCAATGACAACGGGCCCGTTTTTGAGTCCGCGTACTCACCGGTGGTCTGGGAGAACGTCCCGGGGCCGCATCTGGTGCGACTCAACGCCACTTCCACCCTGCTCAGAGCCGTCGACCAAGACTCCGCCGAGAACGGCTCGCCTTTTTCGTTTTCCGTCCCCCCCGAATACCGTTACAGCAACGATTTTTTCCTGCAGGACAACCGAAACGACACAGCCACCATTACGGCCCTGAGAGCCTTCGATCGGGAGCGGCAAAAGGAGTTCCTTCTGCCCGTCGTCATGACCGACAGCGGGAAACCTCCCAAAACAGTAACCAGTACCCTCACCATTACCATCGGGGACAGGAACGATCACGCCCATGCCGCCGGAGAGAAAAAAATATACATTAACAGTCACAGAGGTAAAATCTTTCCCCGAATAAAAGCAGCTAGTGGAGAGTTGGTGGATAATTAGTCGTGTCTCTTAACAAAGTGCTTGCCTGATTAAAATTGCGTTAATGTTTTCCGGCTGACAGCGGTGACGGGGATGACCTTTTCATCAGCTATGCAATAAATGAAATTCCGCTATTTCACATTCTTCAATATCAATCTGGTATTAAAAGCGGAAAATGTTCACACAGAAGCTGGAATACGCTGCGGAATAGGCAGTGGATAAACCCGTGTAAATGGCACGCTAAGTGTGTGATTAAGTGAATCAAGTCTAGTTAATGAACTGGCTTATTAATGGAGTGATTTCCATGTTTGTTAATAGCGACGTTTTACCTCTGATTTAGCTCTTCTGGTTCCGATTCTTCATTCCTGGACGGATAATCCTAAACCTAAATCTACGCTACAAGGAGATTGAAATGAAGAAAAAATGATGCTTGAATCTCTCGAGTCGAGTCAAATTTATTTCTGTAGCGCTTTTTTACAGCGGAGCATCGTCTCAAATGGCCCAGATGTTAATTAAATAAATACTTCAAAGTATATTCAAGTGATAGTAAAAATTAAGTAAATAATATCATTTAAATCGATAATAATATTTAAGTTGGCAATAAAAAAAAGTTCTCAGTGGGAGGTCCTTGGAGGCGCATCATCTGTTAGTGACTGAGTGATGGGGGGAGTTCCTGCACTCCGGTGGGACTGGGTTCTGATGATGGAGACCAGTAGATTAGCATGGTGCTGAGGTGGAGGAACATCTGTGTGTGTGGTGCTGGAACTGGTACCGGAACATGAGAAAAGAGAAAATGTAGTTACTTATGGGTTAGGAACAGGATCTGTCCTTACAGAGTAGAGCCTTTGCTGTGTTGGAAGCATCTTGCCGCTCGTTTGCGTTCAGTCTGGAGAACATCGAGTGTACGTTTGGGCTCTCGGGTGAGCTGTGATGGAAAGACTGGAGGATAACTCTGGTTGCAAAGACTGGAATGCCCGAACACTCCAGCGCTCCGGCTAACATACGTTTTTTTTTTTTTGTGGACTAGATTTGCAAAACAATGCGTTCCACAAAAAAAGTTGGGACCCAAGCCCAGAGAAGTTTTTAATATGGAGGGGCCCGATGTCAAAAAAAAAAAAACGTTCCTAGTATTAGATCTGTGGTTCCGAGAGAAGTTATTTATCTCCCTGAACAAAAGTCACCTGTGCGTCGATGCTTTGGATTAGCGAGTCATCCTATATGAAGAATGGACGAGGAACGGATGAGACACGAATAAGGAATTAGAGAATTGATCTGCTGAGCTGAGCACGGCTGTTTTATTGCACATTAGAACGTTCGCTAGACCGAAACGAAAGGTTTGATTGAGCCTCCGTGTTTTCGCGCCGACAGGGAGAATGCCGACGTCCGTCCTGGGGAAGGTGTACGCTCCAGATCCGGACGACTGGGATAACAAAACGTACGCCTTCGAAGGACACGTTCCGAGGTAAGAACTCCTGTTTTCGGTCCTCACACCTGTTCCCCTCCAGCCTGCCTCCGTCCTTCCTCTCTTTATTGATTCACCCTCATGTAGTCTTAACATTCTGCATACGCACCACGCCATGTTGTTTATTCTGTCCTTGGGAGCTGCTGCACATGCACCAGAAAAGTCAGTCGGTAGCGCGCAGTCTCTGTGTGTGTGTGTGTGTGTGTGTGAGATCTGGTGATCCTATAACTTTTTATAACCCCACAATGATCCTAAGACAATGTTTACTGGTGATGCACAGCTCTTTTTTTTGGTAGTTTCTGAAAAAGTGCATCTATGGAGGGTTTAGGAAAGCCGTCGTGACCGGGGTCGTTTTCGACACGAGGGGTTAAAGAGTGCAAGCGGTACTTTTTAATCAGGTTCGAGAGGTTGAGATGCGCTCTCTGTCCTCGTTCCCTTCCTGTCTGGGCTTTCTCTCTCAGACCCAGCATCAGTGCAATCATCCAATGGTTGGGAGGCTGGCTGCCAGAATAAGTTTAAATTTTAAGAAGCAATCAGGCTGATGTCGGTTTTATGGTCGGGGCCTTGAATTTTAAATCGGCACATCTTAGCGGGGCCGTTCGCCCTCCAGGTTATCAGCGCCGCTAATTAAAGATGAAGGAAGCTTCTGGGAAAGCTGCTGCCCCCCCTCGCCTCCGCCTGCCTCTCTCGCTCTGCCTCCCCTCCCTCCATTCTGTCTGATCTCTCCTGTTCGTAGGAGTGTTCTCGCCGTCCTCACTGACCCCTCGTCTAATTTAAAGTGACACGTTTGGTCTGGGTACGTCCCCTTCGGCACTGGACCTCAGGCTTGTTTGAACAAAACGCCAGGTTCTAAGATGGGTTTGTCGTCGTTAATCGAGGTTAAGCCGTCCCACCAGCGGACATTACGAGGGACGTACCTGGTCCCACCTGGAGGGGCTAATTTTATCTGGAACCGCGCAGGTACTTTTGGGCAGTTTGACATCGAATATATGTAAATGACCACTATAGGACCAGCAATATAGTGCTTGAGGTGGGGCAGGTGATATTATATGACACGTTAGTGAGAATTACGAAGCGAATCTCGAACCTGTGGTCAGTAGCTGGCGGTATTAGGGCTAATACTTTATCTAATAATGGGAGCAGTAGGCTTTATAGAAATCTGTATGATCATAAAAATAAAAACAGCCTCATCAGGTGTGGTTTCGTTCCTTTAAATGATGGGTGGGGCCGATGAATTGAATGTGGTGTGGACTTTGAGATGGACTACAGTTAGTTGGTAAAACCTATAAAAACGTACCGCATGCGTGTTTCTAATAAAGTGGCCGGTGGAAGACCACGAGGAAGACTAACTGATAACACTGCCATGCTTAAAACGCTTAATTTAAAGTCCAGTTGGACTAAATGATTAACACAAAGCTTAATTTGTAATTGCATTTTCCTCACTCTCATCACTCCCTGCATCCCGCACTGCCGACTTCCTCATCCCGCACTGCCGACTTCCTCATCCCGCACTGCCGGCTTCCTCTTCCCGCACTGCCGACTTCCTCTTCCCGCACTGCCGGCTTCCTCATCCCGCACTGCCGACTTCCTCATCCCGCACTGCCGGCTTCCTCTTCCCGCACTGCCGGCTTCCTCATCCCGCACTGCCGACTTCCTCATCAGGGTGCCCTTAATGTGTGTGGGTGTTTATTATCGGGTTTCCATCCTTAAAAAAAGGGAGTCCCCCCTCATGAACCGTTTTATACAGTCTCTGAAATTTCTCTTCCGATAGCCTGTACAGATCATCCATCCTCCCTCACCCCATCCCTGAACTCTGCGAATGAGCAAACCCCCTGAGTCTCTCACCTGGCCTGCGCTTTGAATGTCATACCCGCCCTGTGGAAGTAGTTCATGAGAGAACGAGTTTCTTAATCAAATTTCAAGTTTCACTGTTCGAAATCTGACCATGCCTCCACCCATCTTCTTGCAGCTACTTCATCCTGAACAAGCGCACGGGATTTTTGGTCATAAAAGAGAACGCTCCCCCGGGCACCTACGACTTCCGGGTGCGCGTCTCGGACGGCGAGTGGCCAGACGCCGTGTCCGGCGTGAGCGTGCACGTGAGAGAGCTACGGGACGAAGTCATCTACAACTCCGCCTCGCTTCGCCTCGCAGGTACAGCTTCCCTTTTCTGAAAGTCAGCGGCGGCATGACGGCCGACATCACACCGGGAGATCCTCGCTAATGATGCCGCTCTCGCTTGAGTATGGCCAGAGATCAGAGGTGGCTTTAAACTCGGGGACGTCTGGTAGTAAGTTCTACCCCCTGCCAGTGAGGATCCACGTGAATTTACATCCCTATCTGTTTTAAAAGCAGGCAAGCCTTGAGTGTGAGGGAGGACCGAAGACGTCTCCGGGTTCATAAGACACAACAAAAACAAGGAGTCGAAAGCCTAAAAGAAGGATTGGGACTGGGCAAATTAATAGAAACATTAATACCAGCACTAGTACTTGAGTTGAAAGTTGAAATATTATTATAAATATTACTCCGGTCCTCCCTTTAGAGCTCCACTTGAGTAAAAGCGCAAAGGTATTTACGGAAGTAAAAGTATTATGGTTTATTAGGGCTCCTGTTCTCATTCTTACTTAATCCACTAATTGATCTCTTAACAAAAAATGTCATTAATTAGTCCAACAGATCAAAACAAAGTATGATATTTGACTTTGTGCACTCGAAATAGAAATCATTAAGTACAGTAAAGATATGGCTTGTTGCTCTCACTGACCTTGCTGTCTCTAAGCCACACACACACACACACACACACACACACACAGCATTGTGAAGAATAAATAAAGTCCCTTTCCTATTGCTTTTAAACCTCCTTGACATTCCGAATCCCATTTTTAAAAAAAAAAACAGATTTTGACCGCGGTATTTGCGTTTTTTAAATGTGTCCAAAACTTGAGAGAGTACGGACTCGGTACTTTAAGCGTCCTTACTGGCGTGTGAAGACGAGAACTCGCGTTACGGTATGGACCTTAAAGCCAAGCTCTTTACAAAGATGCAAAATGCCTGGTCTGTTCTCACTAGAATTTAGCAGTCTGTCAGGACTTTGTGGAATCAATACTAAAGAAATAGGAAAGAAAATAGCCGTAGTTATTGAGTGGGATCAGTGCAGCGGTGCCTGGTTCTTCTCCAAGCTGCACGCATCATAAGGAGCGTCCGCAGGGACAGTGGGGACACTCACAGACCAAATAACAAACAGCTTTACATTTATGTTGTTACAGCTCAGTGACTTAGAATGCCTACAGTTTTATAAGGTACGATCCAAGCGATGCTCAGCAGCCCAGAGATTTCGATGGGCGTTTCTATAATGCATGACATCTATCACACCCTGTCCAGGGCTGGTCCTGCAATGCGCCCTACGCCGCCGTCTAGGCACCTGCTCTCCCGTGACCCTGTCCCATGACAACGAATTCAGAAACAGATTCTGCAAAACTGCGATGCGAATCTTATCCCGTGCTTTATGTGTCCATTATCCAGGACTAAAGAAACGGGCAGTTGTTCAGAAAGTATTGTCACCTTGCTGTTAGCGCGGCTGTCCGTTACATGACCGATATTAGACACCGGAAGTATGAAGTCGCTGGTTTAAAAGGCAGATTTAAAAGCACCAATGAGTTCTGGAGCTTCCCAGGCGACAGTGCCGAGTGCTTATCAAGGGTGGGCCAACAAAGGTTGACCCTTCTGGTCCAAACGTATGCGGACACCAATTTGGCCCGGCCGTCGGTACGTGCGTTGGGGTTGGGGTGGGGGATATGTCCTTTACGATCTTGCCCTGTTTGGCGTGGTAATGGTTCATCCATCCTTTATATGGAGCTCGTCGTGGGGAGAGATTTGCCATTGCGCCACTTGCACTTTCCCGTCGTCTCACATCTGTGGCTTTCTGCCTGAGACACCTTAAGCTCAAGCAGTCTGTCATGCTGTATTCCTCTCGCGCCCGTACTCCCATCTCCCGCACGCACACGAGCACGAAGTCACCGAGACCCGCCCTCCAGTACGTATGCATTAAATTCACCCGAGATGAACCCTAAAAATGAACGACGCATCCGAAATGCACACGGTTCGGATGCAAAAGCGCGCTCGGGAAGCACTTCCCATTGCTCTGCGGCGCGGTGAGTGGTGTCAGACATGACATCGATCTCCCGCGCTTACGATCGGTCACGTTTAAGAGCTCTCCCAGTTTCCCAAAAGGCCTAAAGTACAGAGTCGCTTTTTTTTTTTTTTCTTTTTTGGTATCTGTTACCAAGCAACTAATGCATGAATCCGTTCTCGCTGACATATAGATGGCATCCATCTAAAAATGTGCATCGCTGGTGGGCTGCTTTATGCTACTGTTGGCCGTTCCGTTCCAAATCTGTTATCGTATTCGCTTCACAGGCAGATGTGACAGGAGAGCGTCCGGAATCCCAAAAATAAGCCAGGGATTATTGTTTAATCACAGTGCAAGTTCCAGGTTATTTGGCGTTTTAAAAAGTATCCCGCTGCACTGACAAACTACTATTATGTAAGGATATATTTTTACGTTTGACTTTGACGTTGTCTTATCTTGGTGCTCCCAGGGTTTCTTCTTCATTACATACAAAGGGTTTTTCCTTGCCGCTCTCTCCCTTGGCATGCTCAGGACGTTCTGTGAGCCTAGATGCTTTAGGATGATGGATGTTTTCATGGACAGCCAGGTAACACTACAGTCAGCAACTGGATAAACACGCCTTATCTGACTGTGCTAAAGTCTTAGGCCACCCTCAGATTAGACAGAACCATCGTTTCAGCGGTGCCATAATGGCCGTATATGTATATCCCAGTCTCTTTATTAGAATAGATCAGGGAAGGGTAGCGTCCACCAATAAAGCCCTTTTTTTGGCTTAAGGCTAAGAGATGCCAAAGATCAGAATGAGGATCTGTGGGAAACGTAGGGGGGAAAAAATGTGTTAGCAGTGCGCTAAGGAGTGTGCGTAAAACTCCAGATCTAATGGTGGCCTAAGACTTTTGCACAGCAGTCAAGGTGCACGGGGTAGATCTGTAGTTTTAAACTCCGCAGACCTTGTAATGATTAAGAAGCTAACTGAAAAGGGTCGTGGTAGGCATGGTTAGGAGGTTGCCAGTACAGCCGAGGCTCACTTGCGCTAACAACGTGGGCCATTAAAGCTCTGAATCACCCAGCAATTTCTCCAAAATGTTCTTTCCTGTGTCTGTGATGCAGAGGATCGATGTGAGCCCCAGGATCCCTCTGTTGCTGTCTGAAAATAGCCCTGATAGAGCGCTTCACCCTGTTTTTCCAAAACAGAAGCCATTTCTCTGGGTCTAATGCTTCTTACCTGGAGAAGCTGGTCACCCAAAGCCACACGAGAAACGAACGCCTCCCAGCTGAAGCCCCTCAGTGGCCCGCTGGGGTGAAATCCTGTATCCCGCCAGAGCCTAAGAACGTGGCGATGCGTTTCGTACAAACGTCCAGACTTAACAGCCACTCAGGTCGAAGCGGTGACAGAAAGACACGCCCTGCACTTTCAGAAGTGGCCTGTCTGGTTGAGCACGAAAGCGTAGCCATCGGCAGGCACAGGCTTCACCTAATGACAGCGAAACGTGTTGAGAAGCGAAGAGCGTGACCATGCGTTTCACTCGAATCCATGTGGCGTCTGACCCTCGCTGGCCCCCGCGGATTAAATTCAGTTCGTCCCAAATGTATTTTCACAGCGCTTTTTTACAACGCAGCATCGTCTCAAAGCGGCTTTAATAATCTTATGTCACCCTGAAAAGGCCGATCCCAAATTGAGCAAGTCTAGGGTGGCGGTGGCAAGGAAAAACTCCACTCCCTGAAAGTAGAAGGAAGGAACCTTGGGGGGAACCAAGACGACGTTGGAGAACGAAAGAGTCCGAGTTCGTTTTTTTTTCCCCCCCCGCAGACGTCACCGCAAAGGAGTTCATGGAGCGACGAGGTGGCCTGCGGAGCAAGTACGAGCTGCTGACCGAGTTCCTGGTCGAGATGCTGTCCGTCGGCCAGGACGACATTAACATCTTCAGCCTGGTGGACGTGAGGGAGAGGACTCTGGACGCGCGCTTCTCCGTGCACGGCGTCCCGTTCCTACGGCCCGAGAGGCTGCACGGATACCTCGCCGCTCATAAACAGAAGGTAAGGTGCCTCTACTCGTCTGCTGCCTCCAATTTATTCGGCGAACTTTGTTGGCGGGCAGTTAGTAACCGCTACCAGCAGCCCACATCTGTCTTATCCTTCGCTGAAAATTGGATCACGACCGAGCAGATGTTATTTGTGGAACGCAAGTCCGTAGCGGTGACACTGTCAGGGTGGTGACAGGCTGGGTTTTTAATGGTCCGCTGCCCGGTAGGTAAGAGTAGGATATTAGGTGGATGATAGTGGACTTTTTGATTGACTCACCCACCCACTCTCCCACTGGACTATGGAGCAGAATCTTTTAGGTATCCCTGACTATGCCGGGATCAATGCCGGAAAGAGTGGGGGCCAAAAGGCTGAGAGGGTCGCTTGTAGACCAAAGAAAGACTTTCCTTTCGCGGGCGCCGTCAAGCATTCATGAGGGCGGAGAAAGCAAAAGATGCTCTTTGGAATACTGTGAGAGCACATGCTGCTGTCGGAGCGACAGTGGGAACGTACCACGTGCCTTCTTCAGGAGGCTCTGATTTCTGATTATGCCGAGTTAACGAGCGGCATCTTCGTTTTATAAAATCTGAGAACGAAGCAAAAACGGAGGCGTTTCCGCTATTGGTTTCAGCCTCCATTTTGTGGTCTGTTTTTTTTTTTGTTTTAAGGCAGCCATTTCAGCCAGCCAGCTTATTCCTTTATCCAGACTGACTCAGAGTTCAGATAAGCAGCACATTAAAGGTCCTGCTCCGGCGTCTGATCCTGGAAGCTTTGCAGAGCCCGGATTTTAACTCGCAGCACTCTGAGCGGAGCAGCTTTATCCATGAGCAGTGGCATTCCGGTGGTTCCTTTCCCCGGTTCCTGATGCGCTCAATTCTGCTAATAAGAATCCTGATTAAATCCTAATTAACGCTGGGCCCGCTCGTCTTCTCTGCCTGCGATGAAACAAAGGAATATATTTACCCCTCATAGCTGGTAAACGCGAACAACCTGAGCAAAAGTACTCTCTGTTGTGGCGTCTCTGTTGTTGTTTGTTACGGTTGCAAGCTCTGTTTGCGCGGTAATTAATTGCCGTTGCCGCCGGCAAGTCTCAGGCTAGCTTTGCGTGTGAAAGCTGTGAACTCCGAACATACAAGGTGTCGAACGGCAGTCGGATGCGCTGTCTCAATTAGGCGAGGTAGACCCGCCCGCTTGCGCTTTTCACCTGTTGGTTGGGGGTGTGGGACGTGAAGCGTGTCCCTTAAAGCCCGTCTGAAAAGAGCTTCAGAAGTCTGCTTCGCTACGGCTTAATTACTCGGCACGAAAGGCCCGTTGGGACAGCTTTGCCACTGGCTGCCTGTTCTTTTGTGTGAAGTAAGCGCTGCATTCGCGTCTCTCCTCTACTAATACAAAGCCAATTAATCACAGAGCAGCAGAGGAGGGCTTCAGGTGTGATTTTCCTGCAGCCTGCAGGCCTTCGTTTGAATTTGCTCAGCCTCGGGGGGGGGGGAAGACGTGGGTCAGAGAGAGAAATGAGCCGCGTCCGACGCAATGCAGACGGTAAACAAGTCGTACCCGGCCCTGTTTATGCCCCGCCGTAGACTGGCACCCTGTCCGAACTGTGACCGAATGGAGCTTGATTTTGTTCTGGTCTCGTACGCACCTGCACCTAGTGCCAGCCTCGGCTACGCATCGGCAATTAAAGATGTCAGACAATCAGTACGTGGGTAGGCTGCGTGAGACTTTGGAGTGATTTCCAAAGAGGCCAAGAGTGGCTGCTCGTACCGCAGGTGCAGCTGTTGGGGAAAGTGGAAAATGACTGAAGGTTTTTTTAGGGGAACGGATTTAAACGTCACGGCGTGTTGAACGTGGAAAAACAACTCCACCCAAGCGGAAGAGCGCTCAGGGAGCGCGGCAAACCGGCTCCACCTTCCAAACCGCTGTGGTAGCGTACTGGCTTCTCTAGGAGCCACAGTGCGCTAGTGTGTGTCGCCCCGGCACGAGTGGCTCACTGAGCATCCTGTAGCACTGACTGTACATCCCTGGTGCTAGCACCAGCATCGTGGGAGCACTGGTCGGGCACGGCGTTTAAAAAAAAAAAACTCCAGCAGCACTGCTGTGCTTGATGCACTCGTACCGGCGGCGCACGCTAACGCGATGATTCAGCCGTTCTGCTGTGGGTTTCCTTGGCATTCAACAACAAAAAAGACTACAGTCTGTCATGGTAGAACTAGGAAATGCTTCAAACGAAGATGGAGTACGGCTCGGTAGCTAAGCCCTCTCGGTAGCCCAGGTGATTGCAGAGCTGTGCTTTCAGTCGCAGTGGCGAAGAGCTCAGGCCGGATGACTAGCGGGAGACGGAAACAGAGAGGGATCTTTATGTCTGTGACTTTGAAATGCTGCTTAATCCTCTTCTATGAACTGGGAAGAGTTTAGCTCCCTCCACCTTCGCTCTCGCCCCACAAACACACACACACACACACACACACACACACACACGCGCTCACCTCGAGACTTTGAACATCGCAGGATTCCCAGAAGCCCGCTGCGATAAGGCGAGCGGATCGAAACGCACACGGCTCACCTCCCAAAGGTTCTGCGTTCCATCGCGCACTCTTAACCCAGCACCCCCCGCCCCCCGGCAGACACGGCCGCTCTGAATACCCCTGTGAAGTCCCCGAGACGGTCGGTGCTCGTGCTGACATTTTCAAAGCAGATTAGCCGAGCTGGCTCCCGTCCCCGCTGAGATTTGTGATTATGTCATGTCTCAAATTGCCCACCCTAGGCCGCGTTTCTAGTGGGAACTGATGTTCCTGTAGTGAAGGGTGTGGAGATCTGGATTTGGGACAGGCTATGCATGGGTTGGGGGATGACACTACGTGCTTTTTCTCTTCACCCCAGTGCCGGGCAGAGCCATCCAGTACCGCCGCCTGACAGTGAGAGTGCGTGATATTTACCGTCCAAACCCATATTTATAGCAAAATACACAATATTTCCCGCATGCTACGAAATTACCTTCTGTTACTTTCCACCAATGCACGGTGGAAGTGTTTCGTCCAGACCGTCTCACGCAACACAGTTTTATCATCACCAGACGGTTAAAACCGGCCTTTCAAACCCTAAAACCAAAAAGACGTCGCAAACCTGCATTTCAGGACTGCAACACGTTCCAAAAAAGTCGCGATGGGCCAAAAAGGTTCCAGAAGGAGCATCCAGGAACGGCTGAGTGTTTGAGGAGTGAAGACGATCGGAGGAACTCCCTCCAGTTTAGCACCAAATCTTTATAAACGATGCTCCTTTTATAAAGAATGGAAAGGGTATACTGTCAAAATTTAGCCCATAATATCGTTTACCGATTCCGAATCTGGAGGAATTTCGGTCCTAAAAACTGAACCGGAGAGGGGTGATGCGCTCTCTCTGCGCTCTTTATCGAGTTCTACAATACAGAGTTACGTTCACAAACACCGCTTAAAACTTTACTGTACAAGCCTCGCGTTATAACCCCGGTCCAGATCTTAACTCCTTAAACTCTCAGCCTTTCCTGGAACTTTTTTCGGAATGTCTTACAGGCCTGAGGTGCAGAAATGGAAGCTTATTAACAAATCAAACGAGGTCGATCAGACAGAAATAATGAATATCCTGCAGTTAAGTCCAAGCTAAATGGTGCACAGTGTATTTTTGTTATAATTGCATTTTCCATGCTACCCCAAACTGTCCAGGATAATCAGGCCAAGTAGGGTTTAGTCCTGGAAACGAATCTTAACGTCCGTTGTGGACGTCCATTATTACATTAACAGTCTGCCGACTGTTTTGTTTCCTAATACGGTCCGAAAGGTAACAAGCAGTAATGATGATAATAAGGAGACTTTCTGGAGGAATCTTGCCGTTAATGTACCAAATGTTCCCTAAGAACAGCGTGTTCTGCTTGCCGTTTTGTTCAGCGGTGTTTAAAAGAAGAGGCGGCGTCCTCGTAAACACGTAAATAAGAATGTTTTTTCCCTTTTTCTGGCGAGTATTAAAACCACTTTGTTGTTGTTATAGGCGCTGTCGTGTTGATTGGCACAGCAGCTGCTCATTATGAAAGGTATTAGTGCGGCAGAAAGCGTCAGGGAATGCAGACAGAAATGCTCGGCAGGACGTTATTTTTATCTAGCGTTAGTAAATTGGGGGGGACTGGTGCCATAAAAATAAGGGGACTTATCCACTGGGAGACATGCCAAACGTTTAGATTTGGGCATTCAGCAGACGCCCCTTATCCAGAGCGACGTACAGCTGGTACAGCCTAAGAAATTGTCTTGCTCGAGGGACCAGTGGAGGCAAGACGATGAGATTTGAACCCTGGACCTTCTGTTTCGTGGCCCAGTTCCTCAAGCACAGTGCATGTTTAATGTTGATTTACGGTAGTGCTGAAAATATATCGTTTACTCTGTCTGATTGAGTTTGCGTTGGATGCTCATGTTCTCTCACACATTAGGCCAGATGGTGTCACTAAGGTGTGCCAGATTGAGCGGGCGTGCCTGCTCCCTGCTTTGCACTTACCCTCCGTCCCGGCTGTAGGAATTGGTTCTACTGGACTTTGTGATCCGGGGATTTCGATGGATATTATTATTATTATTATTATTGACACTGGATGGAGAGACCCAGCAGTGGCAGAGGTGGAATCTGAACCCTGGACCTTCTGGTACCTTCACCACTTCTGTTCTGTTCATTATATAGTCCAGTATCTTAGCCACTAGGCTCTCCAATTCCAAGCAGACACATTTAGTGGTCCTAAAATCCAAGCGACTGTGAGTTAAGGGTCTTTCTCAAGGACAGAAACCCGTCCATACCAGAGGGCAGCAACTCTCCCCGTCCTACGGTTGGCAGGGAACCATGTGCCTCCAAGGACTTTCCATCTGAGGACTGGAGGTCCTAAAGTGACTCGGACTAAACCACCCTGGCAGCTTCCCTCTTTGAGTCTTGCTCCTCCCACGGTTTTGGGATTGGCCTTGTTACACGATCTGAAATTGTAATGCTGCTTTGAGACGATGGTCCATTCCAAAAGTTCTATAGGAATAAATCTGACTTGACTTGACCCAACGGTGGCAGTGGTCACCAAATTAGAACCCTGGACCTTGGTAATCGTGCTCTCGTACTCGGACATGTCGATCGAACCGCAGGACCTTCTGTGTGGAGCTTCACTCCCCTTACTCTGCATTCCCAGCGTGTCCGCCTCCGTGGAGCCCGTGCCCTGTGGGAATTGTGGGTATTGCGGTCCCAGTGTGCCGTAGCATCCTCAAAAACACTGTTTAGACATGACCTGACAGTGGCTTTGACAAGTGGCTGGCTTCATTTCTTGCCGTGGGTGAGAGAGAGCCAGAGAGACCGAGGCCGAGTGGGAACGCGAAGATGGAGCAGCTAGCTTGATTAAATTTTCCACCGACTAGCTACGGGCTGTGTGCATATCCCCGGACTCCCTAGTGCGGGTTCCTGTTACTCCGCCTCATCTGCTGAAACGAGGGCTGGGCTGATCAGGTGTCTCTGTGTAGCAGTTAACCTCACCATTTATGCATGCAAATCACCTTCTTAGCAGGCATTAGCACGTGGAAGTGGCAGCGCGAAGCCTGCTTGCCCACAACTGGTCACATTTTGTATGATAAATGCAAAGCTGCAGCCCCAGGAGGACGGCAGGAGCCCCTAGTGTCTCTGTGACCTTATCTGTCCAGGTCTGTGCTACTACTGGCTTCTGGTGCTTTTATAATGGAACATGCTATATATACAGACTCTTTACTCTCCTCTCGACCGGCCTGGACCCCCACAGGACCAGCACAGATCAGGTCCTAGTTTTTTTCACAGAACAGGTCAGGGTTTTTTGGCTTTAAAACCCTAGATATCGTTCAGCATCGTTTTGCACTTATTTGCACAAATTAAAGAGGCGTGAGAACCCCTTTTTATTGTATGTAGGGCGTTTTTTTTGGAGGTAGAAAATGGGGGGGGGGATGGGGGGACTAAAACGGGGACTAAAAAGTGACAGACGGATCAGGAAAGAAAGTTGTCCGTCCCCGTTGGACGTGTATGCATGGTGACAAGAGTGCGCTCCTACTCCAGGCAAGGTGGACCGTACCATGTCGGTTTCTCAGGAAGGACGGAGCAGAGCGTCGTCATTAATCATCCATTTGAGCTCTAATCTAGCAGGACCTCTCAGCGGCCACACCATGTCATTAGCTCGACCTGTCACTGCTCTTTCCAATATCATTAAAGCAAATGGATCTCTGAGGGACTTCTCCAGTTACATTCAGAGCCAGGACTCTCGCTTTTCCTCTTCGTTTGCTCTCTCTCTCTCTCTCTCTCTCTCTCTCTCTCGCTGTTAGATCCATTCCGTCGTTCGGTCGCGTTGAAGCGGAGACTGTGAGACTTTTTATGGACGTTTAGAAGAGTGCAGGATAGGGTTAGGGTTAGGGATGACAGAACAATAACTATGGCCGGTCCTTACAGGAATCTTTATCGGCTCTCGCAGGCGCCTTTCATCTTCCGCCCCGTCTCTGTGTGTCTCTCTCTTTCTCTCTCAAGCTGCAGTCGTTCCTTCAGGCCAACGTCACCCAGGTGCATGTGGACGAGTGCGCGGCGGCAGACTGCACCGGAGGCGGGGGCTGTGTGAACAGGTTAAGCGTGAGCGAGAGGCCGGCGGTGGTGGACTCGGACGGCATGGCTCTGGTGTCGGTGACGCTGGAGTCCACGGCGGTGTGCAGCTGCTCGGCTAGAGAGCACCTACACCAGGGCTGCTCGACCTATCCCAAGAACCCCTGCCATAACGGCGGAGTGTGTGTGGACACGCAAAGCGGATACAGGTTAGGAAGCACTCGAACACGGCCGTCCGCGGTTACTGCTTCACCAATAATGTCCGGCCACCTGCAGGCGGCGGCGCGAGGGATCCCAGGGTGATTGATACAAACTGTGGATGCGCAACCACAGTCGAGCTACGGGGTGCAAACAGTTTCTAAAATACAATCCGACCCACTCATACTAGCGGAACGCGTCAGCAGCACAGCAAGAGTTTGTTTACATGCACTTAATAATCCGATAACCGCATACCATCCATCAGATTTCCAGATAAAGGAGTGGAGTAATCAGATGAAGCTAACGCTCCGGCTTTACACGGTTCAGCCTATAATTGGATTCCTCTCACAGAAATAAGTTGCCCGAGTACATTCGAACTCCAGAGGTGTTTGACTCCAGGGTTGCCAGATCCCACGAGAGGATCCCACGCCTGATCTGTGATGATAAGCCCAAAAAGAAGTCTCTGTGCACACGTTTGTAATCAGATTAAGCGCAGCTCTCTTTATCGGATTGTTTAATCTGATTTAGATCCACGTCAATAATCGGAGAACCGCAGAAATCCGATCATGAGCAGATTCCTAAGTGCGTTTGAACGCGCCGCGTTGCCACGGTGCTAAAACCCCGCCCCCAAACAGCGCTGGTCCTGTGGGGGTCCTGACTATCGGCGCAGACTGAAAACACGCAGTACAAAGTGCTTCTGTTTTGTAAGTGGAATTGATAAACGCATCCCTTGTTACGGAACCTCTCCTGATTCCCAAAAGAGGTCTCTCGTTCCAGTCCGATATAATGAGAAATGAAAGATACGAACTTTATTTCTACCCCTCCGTGGCTGGAAATACCCCAAGAGAGATTTCGAGACACCAGAGATGGAGTTATTAACTACGTTTTCATCCTGGATTCAAAAAAGAAAAGAAAAAAAGAATCACGATACCTCCCTCCCAGCCCTCTTATCATGCATTGTTATTCTGTGAGGAAAATCAATAGTCCTGCCAGGCCTGGGTAATTGAATTGAATAGCGAGCAGAAGAAAATGTGGCCACGCCTCATATTTGGGAGAGCGATCAGCGGTGAGAGGATTACGCTCGCCGCTATTGGACGGGTTTGAAAAAAGCGGGGAGGTTCATCCGATCTTAATTCATCCGGCGCTCTCAAAGAGGCCGTTAGCATACGAAAGAGAACGTGGCCGGCTAACTGTTTCAGGCTGTTTCATCAGGCTGTTTCATCACACCGTGCGGAGACGTAATGTGATGTTAGCACGTCAAGCCGTTTTCTTAAATATCCACGTTAAGGAGCCACGAGCAATCTTTCAACCCGAGAACCCAGGAATGACCTGATTTACAGTACTGAAATCTCAATTAAAGACTGCCCGTCTAGTTAGGCCTAGGCGATTAAAGCGGGGATAAATAGCCGTTAGCCCTCCTGTTAGACCTTACACTTGGTTTTTGCTGTTAGGGATGAATGTGGAGTCGGTTGAGGCATCGAAACGATTTCCTAAAGGCAAACGCAGAGGAGTAAAAGTACTGAAAGGCAGATGTGACATGGAATGGGTTTTGGCGTGACGTGCAGGAGCTGGAAATAGCTTCACAGAGCGAAAGCGCCATGCGGGATATGAAATGTCTGTCCTTTAGATTTTTAAAATTCATGCACAATCTCTTTTTGTTGTGAAAAAATGTATTAGTCGCGCCGCGTTTGCACGCCGGTCCTCCAAACCGACTCCGGCACGATGCTTAATGCAGGTTTTAAGAAAGGTTTGCCCGTGTGAACTCCCTCAAATGGTCACTTGATTTCGTTTCCCCGTAGTTAGATTCGGATTCTCTGCACTCCGTCACTGGGCAGAAGGGTTGCCGTTATCCTGACCAGGATCACGTTGGCGAGGGACAGTCGCTCTCGGTTACCGCGCCGTTAGCCAAAAACTCTGGTTACTACGATAATAGTCAGTAGAGCGACCAACGAGAGCAAAAGATGTAGAGAAGGAAACGACGCAGGGAGAACATGCAAACTCCGATCGGACCCAAAGATTGGATTGAGCACACGTTGTAATTTGACTTTGTACATTGTGATGTAGTCGTGAACAGAAGTCTGGAGCCACGTCCCCAAATGGGAAGTCAAAAGAAGGAATCATTTACTTCAGCCAAAAAAGAAATCCCTGCACTCAGAAGACACCATTATCCAGATCTCATTATAGCTGAACCGAGGGCCAAGGGCCTTGCCCAAGGGTGGCTTGGCAGAGCTAACATTTGAACTTAGAACCTGATTATTAGTCCAGATCATTCACACAGAGTCGCTTCTGCCCTCTAATTTCAATATTGATTAAATATGCTCCTGTAATTCATATGGTCATAATAATTGTAATTATACAAATGCACGGTGTCTGAACGGATCAGCTTCTCATCTGGAGAAGAGGCACTTTAAAGACGAGGCTTTTTGGACACCCAAAAAGAAATCGAACCAAAAGACGGACTTTTGGAACAGATTTTGGCTTCTGGCGTTCGAAAAGAATCCTTTGGCTCACTTTTGGCACTCCAGAAGTGTGTGTTCAAGAGCTAAAAGGGGTGTCTACAAACTTTTGTCTGTTTGGCGTTTGTGAACGCGATCCTAACTTGGGTGGCTTTCAAAGGATCATGCAGAGCTGGAAACGTACCGACGCAGCCAGTCAGCCGACCTTAAAACGCAAACGCACAAAGCGGAGAAACTTCCGTACAACTCCTTCCTGCTCTCTCATTAGGAGTGGATCCCTGCTGAGATCACAGTTTGCACGGGAACCTGTTCGCAGATCTCTCCGACTTGTTTTGGCGGCCCTGAACAAAACCGACTGCGCTCGTGCACAGGCGCCCCTTCAGGGATCGTTTGACGCGAAAGGCTGTTTGAACAGGGGGTAAAAACGCTTTGCGAGGCAACACCGAAGCCTCGATCCAGCTGTGAAGAAGCATGGAGAAGGAATCGCTCAGGCTCGCCCGTGCTTTGCTGCTTCGGGACGGATGTTCACCATGTCCAAAGCGTCGCAGCCAGGGAAAGCTTTGTCCTGGGTCCCGAATTCCTCGCCCCTGTGCAGGAACTCGCAGCCTTCGCCGAGCGAGAGCATCCGTTTGAACCAGAGAACTGAGCCCAGAATCTCTGCCTGTGCAGTCAGTCCTCACGTTACTGCTTCCAGCAAACAAACATCACGCAGTGGAAGAGTGAGAACTGATGCAATTTTGACTGATAAGTGAATTTTTGCCATCCCGGAGCAGTTTCCTGATTGGATGACACTACCTGATTAGCCCTCGTTGGCGTTTTCGGAGGTTTCACAGAATGGCATCAGCCATCAGCCCCCGAGCTCGAACAGCTAACGGGATGAAGCAGGAGCAGCAGTGTGGAGTCTCCGAACTCCAGTGGGGCGCCCACTTCATGTACCCTACAGAGATAACCAGACAAGCTGTGTGTTCGGAGAAGTGGAGCTCCGTGGGCCGGACCTGAACAGGAAATCCTAAAAAAAACCACACACAAAAAAACCGAAACAGAGGTGCAGTGGCAGTGAGAGGAAAAGAGATGAATTCAATAACGCAAGCCAACAAATTGCATCCGTCATGCTGTCTGCGCAGGCAGGAAAAGGAACAAAATGGGCAAATAAAAGAAGCCGGCGAAGATTACAAAGATTTAATTTAGCCGGGATGATCGGCCTGAATGACCGAGCGGCCAAACATGATTTAGTCTGTCGATGCTTTTTCTAGAAAACCAGCATCCTCTCTAATGCGTTCTGAATATCTCACGCGTTCATCGTCTTGAAGATGGCAGGGTTTGTCCTGATGACCCCGCCGTAAGAACCTCCCCATCCCCCCCCAAGAGGCGAAGACTCGACTAAGGAGCGTGGCACTCGCTGGGTCTGGAGTCAATGCAGTGACATTTCGGACCTAATCTTTGAAACCCATGACCGTGCTCACAGTCGTCGATGCTTATCGGGTGCAGGTGGGAGTGCAGAGATTAAAGGCTATTTGGCCGCCGGCCTGCTCCGTGTTGCTCGCTGTTATCGCAGAGGGCTTGGCGCTTTTTTTTTTTTCTCCTCAAATCCTTCTTTCAAGTCTCAGAGTCTCTTTTTTTTCCGGTCTGGAATGGTTTGAATCCGGCTGCTCCTTTTCCTCGCCGCTAGACTTCTCGAACGTCCTTTCCACTAGTGCTAAATAATAATATATCGTCGACGACCGTGGTTGCTTCACATGTTCTCAAAAAACAGCTCTAGGGATTGAGAAACTGTCCTTCATGTGACAGCGCGTATCCGTATGCCCCCGTGCATTCCTAACGTCTTTTTAAAAGAGAGGCAAACGTGAAAGCAAACAGGCGTTGTCCAAAGGGACGTTCTGAGGCATGTAGAGCGTGTGTTTTTCTTAACGTTTTGCAGTTGTGGATCGTCTGGATTGTTTTGCCTATCAGTTGAACAGTTTTAAATGACTGCACGATTACCATTTTGTCTTTTCTCGTTATTGTTTGGGGCCCGGTGAGATAAGATAAGGGCTGTGTTCTGTGTTCTAAAGCAGACTGGACGTTCATACAGGGAAAAAAAGCATCACGAGACCAAACAGCATCATCATTTAGAAGGCGTTAGAACTGAACATAATGTGCTGAAAAACAGACCGGGGCACCCGACCCGACCCGACCTGACCCGGCTATCAGGTGTTCAGAGTCTCGTTACGGGACTGTACTGGAAACAGATCCCTTTATTAGTTACACCTCCACGTTTCTGTACTCACTCTCCACTTTATTAGCTCCACATACCCTATAGGAACCTTTTTTTCTAGTTCTATAGTTACTCACTGTAGTTCTGTTTCGATACGAACTAAAGTAAAGTCCGGGACTGACGCAGATCAGGTACTGTTTGGGTGCTGGATCATTCTGTGCAGATAAGAATGTGTGTGTGTGTGTGTTGTGCTGGTACGAGTGGATCAGACACAGCAGTGCTGCTGGAGTTTTTAAACACCTCAGTGTCAGTACTGGACTGAAAATAATGCACCAGCCACCGGCGTCCCGGAAGGGCAATATGGAAGCACGTTGTTTAAAAACTCCAGCAGCACTGCTGTGTCCCTACCTACCACCCTGTCTCCGATCCTCCTGGATCAGCCTGAGACGAACGGGCGGCGTTACCGCCACCGCAACCGGACACTTAGGCCAAAAACAAGAAGTGATGGAGCTCTGAGTGTGAGTAGCTCTTTATGAAACCTTAGCCTCCAATCAGGCGGCCCTCCAGACGATTCCTCCCTTTATTGTATCGATCGAGGGTGAAATGTCACCTTATTGCAAGCAGCCTGGCTCCCTCTCATGTCCCGGATGTGTGTCTGGGGAGAGAATTAGCCGCGCCAGGCTGGAAAACGATCTGGACCGGCTTCTTCTTCCAGGGGCCGACATTAATCAATGTAAAGTTGTATAAAACGCAATAACGGCCGTATTATCGCGGTAAATTTTCTCGGCTGCCTCGCATCAGGATTCTGTCCCGCTCTGGCTCTCGCGTCCCCCGTCACGCCTCTGATGAATGCCTCGCAAATGCCGCGCATGCAAGACTTACCCGAGCCGCTCCCGGCCCTGCCATCAGTAGGGGGTGGACCTCACGACGGGGCAGCGTGGTAAAGTTTTTTGCGAGTGGACTCGTGGGCCGTAAATTTGCTCCCTCCCCGCGCTGTCTTGGTAAACAGAGGCGGCGGCTTGATTAGCAGGCCACGCCGTTACAGGTAGCATAGCACGCTGTTGTGTTCTGCATGCATCATCCTGCTCGAATAACACCGGCTCCTGCATCTGTCACACCTTCTGAGGCTCCATCGCTCCCTCGTCCCAACGCTTCCCTTTCAACCAGACAATTAGAGACGTGCAGCTGAGAGGGGATGAGAGGAAAGTCTGAGGCTTCATTACTCGTTTCTGGAGGAACAGAGCAGGAGACAGCGGTAGAGTGATGACGATAGCAGCGGGACTTTTTTTGTGATCATGCGTACTTAGTGAAGTGACGAAGTCGGGGAAATTGGGTTCCGTTTGATTGACGCTTGTTGGTTGGCATTTCTGTCTGTCTTTGAGTGCCCTGGCAACAGGTGGGCACAGGCTGGCAGCGGCGCCGTCGCAATAGGCGCGCTTGTTAAGAGTAGTGTAGTGTTTTGTTAACGTTTTCTCAACTGTCTTGTACGTGGCAGCACAAAGTTCTTCCTGCCATTTAAAACGGGAGTGCTCTGGTTTTTTAATCCGCAGCGTTATATGTTTGAAAGGCCGGTCCCAAACGGAGCGAGCCTAGGGCGACAGTGGCAGGGAAAAAGTCCCTGAAGGTAGAAGGAAGAACCCTCGTGAGGAGCCAAGACTCAAAAAGGGACCCGCCCTCCATGGGTGGCCCAGATGTTCATTCAATAACTAAGTTGTAGTAATAGGAAAATGAAGTGACTGATATTAAATTAGTAATACAGTTTAAAATAAATAACTGAATGATGGAGGGAGTTCCTGCCCTCTGGCGGGACCCGGGACCCGGGCATGGTGGCGAAAGGGGACACGAGTGTCTGCTAAAGCATCTTCTATCTAGACCTTTTGGTCGCCGTTCCCCGAGATTCAGAAGGCCGTGCCAAGGTTTTTCTTATTCTGTGGTCAGATTTAATAGGAACATCGATGAAGCGGCCTTTAAACAGTGCCCGTCGGTTCTCCTGGGTGGCACGGCGCGCCATCATGCCAGCCCACTGCCCCAGGGACACCGCGAGGGCGTCGCATTTTCCACAGAGACTTCCCACTGGTGCTCGGGCAGCTGTGCCGGCTCGCTCGAGGGCTCATCAGCAGAAGCTTGGCGGAGTTGGAATTCGAACCCTGGACCCTCAGGCAGGTCTCTGTCCATAACCGACCCTGACCTGGACACACGGACATAAGCAGGCTTCGAAAAGGAAGCTTGCCTTTTAGGAATGTTTCATTAAAGCACGGCGCCAGTTTGGGCCGCAATGTCTTTGTCTTTGTTCGCCTTCATATTCCCCAAATCTCGTTTGTCCTTAATGGCGCCCTGCTGCTTTTTGTTTTATATATATATATGCCGATACACCTTTAGTTAAGTTTGAACGGAATCATTACTCGTGTGGGACGTTCGGACATGCACACTAACCTCTCTTATTTTATTAAAACGCTCCCCTATAGCATGTCTCCCCCTCTAGCTCGTCTATCTGTCATCCTCTCATTCGTCTATCTCAGCCAGCCTATCAGTCTCTCCCTCTCAATTACAGCGGCTCACACTCCCAGTCACCCCATTGTCATGTGCAATACTCCCTATCCCTCTTATCACCCTGGTTATCTTCTTCTCTCCAGTCACCTTCAATAAATCAGCCTTTTTTTTTCTCTCTAGCACACAGTGTTTACGTCCCTTTCCACCGTCCTCTCTGCCCACGCGCATCCCGCAATATGACTCGGAAATGCTGTTCATGTAAAACCACACCCGACTTCAGCGAGCTCTGGTTAGTGGACAAACATAGGCTGAAGGCCGTAGATGTTTCCAGTCCTTTGCCATTTGACAGCGCGTACCTGTAATCGGAGCAATAATAATAACCGTCATCATTTCATTTACAAGCAGCTCCCTCCTGACCCTTTCAAAGGCTGAAATTGTGGTAACACACACAACAAAGTCCGTACTTTTTGCACCCAAGCCATGGACAAGCTGGAGCGGCCCAGACTGCAGCAAAACAGATTTCGTAAGGTTCTTCCACTCGGCTGCAAACTTTTGGCCGCAGCGCGGGCGTTTTTTCCCAGGAGGAAAATCAGGTGTTATCGCGACGGCAATGCTTAAAAACGTGCAAGGCTCGGAAAAATGGCGGCGTTTATTTTTAAAGCAATTCCCGAGAATAAGCAGGAGAGAAAGCGGAACTATAAAGCTGTTACGGCTGCATCGGGCAGGGGAGCAATCGGTTTATCTGGGCGAAGGCGGCCTGGGAAATGTCGAAAGTAATATGTTGTAGTCTCTGTAATAAAACAGGCCGGCAAACTTCACGTAACGTGACACACAAACCCTCGCCGTTCCGAAACGCAACCCAAACTTCACCTCGGCGCCTCTCTGGTTCTTATCCCGACTTTTCCTGCAATGTTTTGGGACCGAAATAAGCCCGAGGTTTATAGCATATCGAGACCAAAACGGCTCTACTGCTGCGTGATGTGGAATGAAATAGTGTTTTGTTGGAATGACTGAGCGAAATGATCCAAATCCAAGGACATGTTAACGTTTATGGAATAGAGCTGTATTCTGTCAGAAGGTGAAATATCCCTACGTTAGTCGTAACCTACCAGGACTTACATTTTTGTCTCCAATTTCCTACGTTTCTCCGTCTCTGTCTCCACTCTAGATGTCAATGCCCGATGCAATTTGAGGGACCTGAATGCCAGCAGACCAAGCACAGTTTCCACGGCAACGGATATGCCTGGTTTCCCCCTTTGAGGCCGTGCTTTGAGAGCCACCTCTCAGTGGAGTTCATAACGGAGGTGGCAGACGGCCTTCTGCTCTACAGCGGCCCACTCGCACCGCTGCAGCCCTGGGAGCCTGAAGACTTCATGGCCATAGGTAACATTATTCCCCGGTCTTTCCTCGCGGCGCAGGGAACGGGAAAGGTAGGGCCAAACTTTTACAAAGAGCCCACGCCCAATAACGTCGTCCTTCACACCGCTTTAATGGGAGTCTGATGTAGTTTCTGCTCGGTTTGGATGCGTTTGAATCTGGCTGACCAATCAGAGCTCGGTCGCCGGGCAGAACAGCTAATATGAGCTTACAAGACGAGCAACAGGCTTATCATAAACACCGTATTACTGTTTATCTAAGAGCAATCCTAGTTCAAGAGGTAAGACGAGATGAGGTCAGGCTGTTACCGCTTACTCCTAAGGTCAGGGTCGGGTTGATATATCGTCCGACCCAAGTGCAGTTGATCATTTTAATCATTGTAAATGACTTTCCTTATAGGCGTCCCCTTTTCTCGCTGTGGATAAAACGTGTGGGATTGTGCATATTCAGACCCGCCCGCCCGTCGTAAGCGTGTGCACTGCTGTATTCTTTATACTGTTGTTTATTTACAGGCTGAATGTGTTTATTTCATGGACTGCTCTTCTCGTTGGGTTGCCTTCTCTGTTTATTCTCGTCAGAATATTGTCGGATTTTTTATGCAGGCAGCACACATGCTGTTTTATCTATTTATTCTTGTTATTATTATTATTATGATTATTATTATTCTACCTGAATTTCGGCCCGTATCTCCTCCTGCAGCTTTTGAGATATCGACACGGGGACAAACGTCAAAACAACCGGCATGTTCGGGAGAAGTTTGCTTGTTCATAGCTAAGAATTTTTTTTTTGGCTACCTGAGACTTAGCGTTATGGCACATTTCACACAGCACGAGTATCGGACAACCCCTACCTGGGCGTGAGGTCATCGGTCATGCCAAGTGACCAGGTCTCTGCCAGGCCTCACCCAGAGTTCCATCAGGTTCCGTTGCATTTGTGCAACAGTTTTTTTTTTTTTTAGTATGAATATCTAACATATTTTAAATTGGCCTATTTAGTTATTTAATAAATAGAATTGTTTTGTTTTTTTTATCACTTGGAAGAACCGGTGCCTTTGAAAAGCGGGTAGTCAGAAAAATCATGAAGTGTAAGTAAGCAGAATTGGTTTTACTGCGGGGGTGCCCGTGTGGCACAGCGGTCCAATACTCTAACCCCACACGAGTTCCGGCGTTTGCGCTTCGCGTGCAGTCGTGATTGGCTTCGGCTGAGAAAGCAGAGGCCGGCCGGGGATCGTTCACAGGTGCCAAGCTCGCACCTGTACCTTTTGATTTAGCTGTAAAGAGGGGCTAGAACGTTTAGAGAAGGTTTGGCTGAACAGCTAAACGACCTTTCTCTCTCTCTGTGTCTGTTCATTCCCCAGACGTAAAACGTTTAAGTGATTTTAAAGTCTCAGGACTCACGAGTGCTTCCTTCTTTCTGAACTCCCAACCAGTTGTTAGCTATTAAGACAAATCAGATAAGGATTTTATCGTTATAATTGTGAGCTACAGCATCTCGTCACGTTATAAAACCGAGAGTGTTATTAATCACGATGAAATACTCCATCAACTGTTGTGTTTGTGTTGCTGATTGATCATTTGAAACGTTTCCCGTCGCTCCATTTCTGCCTTTAGTTCCTGGTGTTTCTCCGTGTACGCTTATGCTAATGCCTTTGCTGGTAATGTAGCGTTTATGTTAATAGCGTTTTGCTAAATTGAACTGAAATGTGGAGAGGGAGAGACAGACAGACAGAGGGACGGACGGGCAGACAGAGAGAGAGAGAGAGAGAGAGAGAGGGAGTGTTATAGCAGGCACCCACCCGCCGGCGCTGATTTAACGTCTTTAATATAAGTTTGAAGAGTGAAACACTTAGTTCTCGGGGGAGATTTGCTTGAGCGAGCAAACACACGAAAACAGCCCCTAGCCAGAACGCTAGTCCCTGTGTTTCAGCGAGAGACGATCCAGTACGCCTCATTGCGAGCACAACCCCGCCTTATTTTGTCACCGGTTAACGAAGGTGCTCGTTATGCAATAAAGCCTTATTCGTCAGTCTTTTTGGAGAGTAATTACAATAGTGTGTTTACAAATTTATAGCTCTAATGAACTGTAATGTCTGTCGCTTCGCTTTAGATCCCCTATAGTGTTATTTTAGTGCATTTTAACGCATTGTGTCCGAATATCCGTTTTTTTTGCTTTTTTCTGTAACTCTTTTCTTCGAGAAAGGACACGACAAGAACGATCTTTGTCTAGACACTTTCGTGAGTTCGCTGGCTGATTCGAAACCTCTCCCGTAGCTGTGAGTAAACTAAATTAAATAATATCGTGTTGGCTCACTGTCCTTAGTGCATGCACCACGCACTCCAGATCCGCCAACTAATGAATGGACGGATTACCGACCCGCCATGGCCGTCCTTACACAGCGCTGCTGCTTAAAGTGCATCAGCACCGTTGTTTGCTCGGCTTATTTAGACGTTACGAACGTCCTCACGTAGCGGTTCCGACCCACGGCGTAGGAGGGACCAGAGAGGGGCGATGGGAACGGAAGACGGGACGACGGGGAGCCGAAGCAAGCGAACGAACGTGATTCGTGACGGGGCATGACTGTAAGGAGCGAGGAAACCTTGTGAGCGTCGGGGTAGCGTATCTAAACGGAAGGTCTCCTCGTTCATGCTGGAGAAGAGCCAATCTCAGACTCACGGTGGAACTTGGGAGTCAGCGGGTGTGAGATGAGAAGAAGCGCTGGTACAGGCATGCCAGCGAAGAGATTGACGCTTTCTCTGTCAGTGCAGCATGGGAAAATGTCAGCCGAGCCACGCCATGGATGGATATGGGCATGGATAGGAGCCTGAGAGAGCTGTTTACATCTGAGACGGAAGCGGGCGAGGCCGAGTACAAACGGCTCGGCAGCCAGACGAGAGGAGAGGAGAGGAGAGGAGAGTGTGATGGATGATGAACGGCGACGGCTAAACGCCTCGCTTTCTCCCCTCCTCTGCGTCTCACTCCATCAGACCTTATTACTTTCTCCTGTTTTCCAGTGCCACCTATTAAACCTGATCAGTGGCCCAGCGCCTGCCAGTTGCAAAGATGTGCTCTCCTTATTAAACGGAATGCTGCCCTAACACTTTAGGCGGAGTTTGTGGAACATCCAGCGATGCTCTTTGGAATATTGTGTACTCCTGTGTGTGTGTGTGTGTGTGTGTGTGTGTATATATAAAGTCGCACTGGGGTAATGTGGATGGACAGATTGTGCAGGATGGTGGCGAGTAGGAGGAACGTAGGAACGTAGCGAGCGCGGATCGGTCCTGAAATTGCCGCTCTCAGTTTGTTAGGGCGATTATAGGATTGGTAATGCAATGAACGGAGAAGAGCGAGCGGCGGATAAATGATGACGAATGGCGGAGCGAAGGGGAGCAGACAGCTAAGTGAGCGTTTGTACAGTACGGCTCGGTACGTGGCATCGCTCCACCCCGCTTTACTCCACTCCTCTACGCTTCAGTCCGTCAGACCCTATTATTGTCTCCTGCGCCCTGTAAGATCTGATCACTGGCCCAGCGCCTGCCGGTCGCGCCTGTGCCGTCCCTGCTAAACACAGTGCTGCTGCAGCACTTCCTCCGGAGCGGCTCACTCATGCTCCCTGGTTTTTGTTTTTTTTTTTAATTCCCTTTCATCCTGTCTTTCTAACACACACCCACACACAGATGCTCTCGCTCACCAGATCCGTCTCTCTGTCCTCTCATCTTCGTACTCTGCCTCCTTATACGTGCTAAACGCAAAAGGGAAAACAAACACGACAGACTGATGTTCCGATGTTCCAGTGTGGCCTCGTAATCGGAGGCTGACCTGGGTGTTAAAAATGGACCGTTCGGGATCGCTAAAGCACACGGCACACAGCGTTACGTACTCTTATTAGAGCTGGTACTCTCAAGAGGCAGCAGATATTCCAGGAGCTACCTCTGGATCTCTGGATCTATGCCTTTAGACGAGGTCGGCGTTTTAGTGGACGCCCAGACGGTCACATAGCTCTCTCTTTGATCACCAAACACTAATAGACGCCCGCTCGAGCCTGCGTGTCCCCGAGTGTCTGCAGTACAGACTGTCTTAAGAAGATGAATGACGAACACCAAAAGACGAGCGGGTTAAGCTCCTCGCTCATGGATAGAACAGTAGCAGCTCGGCAGGGGTAGGATTTGAACCCTGGATCGTCTGGTCCATCGTCCAGTCCCGTAACCTTCAGACCAACACAGCCTCATGGGTACAGAACGGCTGTCCAATGGGAAACGTGGAATTGGGAGCATAAGCGGAAAGGCTTTATTCACAGTGCTGTTCGTCGCTGTACGTTGCCAGATCCCAGAGATTGCAGCAAAACGCATTCGCATGGAGTAAAGTCCTAATCAAATGCACTTTCTATGTTTCTGCCTCATATATCTATAGAAAGAAACTTGCAGGTAAGTGGAGATTTGGTTGCCGGCCGTGTTGCGCACCAGTAAAGACTGTAACAGATGGAAGCCAGAGACCATATGCTAACGTACTAATTAGTCTGAATTACCAACAGCGTAATCAGTGGTCCACTGTTAGGTATGTAGAGTTTACATCAAGAGAACTCCTCCTCGTTTCCATTCCACTGCCCACTTTTAATCAGCCTTACCGTGTGTGTGTGTGTGTGTGTGTGTGTGTGTGTGTGTGTGTGTGTGTCTGTGTCTGTGTCTGTGTCTGTACGTTCATGTATGAAGAAGAAGCGGGTTGATTGTTGTTTTGTGAAAGCGTTTGTGGAATGGAGCCGTGTGGTACAGAGGTCGAATTTATCGAGCGCCTCTTGGTCACACGTGAGCAGAGCACGAGGCTTTGGACGTAGACCTCGTTCATCTCGCTCATCACCAGCACGGAGCGGGGCTCCTCCCAGGCCGCTGGCTTCCCTCTCAATTCATCTCCCGTGCTGAAAAGGGCACGAGTATTTGTTTGGGCCTCAGCACGGGTTAGAGCCTGCTTTCAAGGTCGCACAAAGATTGGGAAAAGTGTGTCTAATCAATGGACAAATTAGCCTTGATCGATTACGGTCGGCCGTGGTGAGCAGACCCGCCGGCTGAACGAGGCAGGTGCAGGTGTACGTTCGCCCCCGCTTCTTTATCCAGTCCGAAAAAATGTACTAATGTAACTAAAACATGACCTCGAATGCAAATTCCGGTGCAAATATCTAATAAGGGTCTCGTTTGTCATCGCCGTGCTGGCGTTTTAGTGATAGCAAACGCTACCCAGAGCGTAAATCAAGCCCGGACTTGAGCCTGCGTCACATGAGTCGTTTGTTTGAATAGATTCTTTAATCTAATGTCTTTAATCGAAGCCATTTTTCATACCGTCGCTGTGCGTGTAACGTGGAGCGTTCATTACGGCCGATGGACTCATGGGCGAGAGGGACGCAACGTCAACGTCTGGAGCACGAAAGCAGTTGATGGGGTGTATGGTTACACCCCTCTGAGAGAGGCGTGTGCGCATTACGGTCGATTTGCTGAAATCCGCTTCGGAGTCTCACACTTTGACTGGGTTTCGAATATCGCTCTTTAACTTTTGAGCACTTCAGGGCCCGTCTTCCGAGCAGGGAAGAGATACCGGAACCACGGGAAACGATCTGCAGATCTATAAATAAAGCGCCGTTTTCCACTGATAGGGGGCTGATTTGTTTAGGATTCGTAACGCTGTTTGGAGAGTGCGGTCGCTCGGGCGTTTTGGACTGACGAAAGCCATTTCTCATGTTTAAGTCGAGGGAGGAGGGTGGAGCCATGTCCCCCGGACCGTTTGGCAGTGCTGGATGAGGGATTAATGGACTGTGATGCCGAGAGCGGGTCGGTATGTATTAGAGATGAGAGGAGAGGCAAACGTGTGTAGCTTCGGGAGAACTTAGATCCTGTGGAGAGGTCGTTTACAAACGCGTGACAATGGCCAAACAAAAAGCATAAAGCATGCATCTCCTGCATTCCCACGCTCTCAGGTCCAGCCCGCGCTCCCAGTCGTGCTTGGGTTCGGTCATGTTCCGTCTTGTCGTACGGCCGGTCTTTAACCGGTCCTCACACGTAATGGCCGTCAGAAGCGTGCAGATGCTCATCACGTGCTTTTGTTCGGCGCACCACGTCGTGCAGTTGCGTTTTTTGAGCACCGGAGGGCGCAGTCGCACTCGTATCTTTGCGTCCTCACTGAGCTTGGCTTTGTTTACTTTGTTTTCACTTTTGAAGGCACATTTTGTTCCAGTAGCAGGATTTTAAACTTCGAACGCGTGTTTTATCTAAAATGTTTGTGCACAGGTTGAATCCAGGAATGAAAAAGGGACCGTTTTTTAGATTTGTGATTAAGCTACCATTGAACATTTTGTTTAGCAATTCAGACTTCTTGCATTCAAGGTTTTTTGCTCCTTAAAACCAACAAAACGTGTTTTATGGAATGTAAAATGGCGGATGGTGAGAAAATCGAATGGTGAGCAGGGTGTTGGACTGTTTCAGCGGAAAAGGCGCGTCTGTAACGTGCGGGTTTTATTTTACTTCCAGAACGGCATCACTAAGAACGTGGCATGATGTGTTAGAATATTTATCTTAAGCAGATCACGATAAGTGTCGTCAGTCCTGCCATGGTGCATTAAGAAAGCAAGCGACAATAACGAGTGCAGGTGCTTCATTCCAGCCAGGCTCCTCTCAAGGTTTCGTCCTTCATGGCTCGACGAGTGTTTTTTCTGGCCACTCCCACTTCTGCGGTCGCCTTTGCAAAGCTGATTTGCGACAAAAAACTCATAAGTAGTTGTTTGCTGACTGCGCCTCTGCATACGTGCCCCAAAGAGTTATTATTAAACCTAATAACTAATCATTCTTTTTAAGGTAGAACTGCATCGTCACATCAAGTTACAAAATACTTTGTGAGTTATCTTATCTGTCTTAAGTTTATAAACGGGTAGAAAATAACTATCTGGCAACTACCTTTCCTGGCTTTTTAAAAGAAATCAAAAATACTAATAATATAATATGTTAATATATTTCATATATATATATATATATATATATATATTATATAACAATATATAATATAATATAATAACAATATATAATATAATAACAAT